>LGRX02028353.1:0-24294 GCA_001247695.2 Cymbomonas tetramitiformis
GGCACCAGCCACCTCCGCGCTTCATGACTCAGGCGCGGATCTCTCATCGCTGCAGCACTTCATCAGCATCGGCGCCGCGGCCCTGCCGGACCCTCTGCAGGTACCCCTTGACAGCGGGGTTCATCAGAACGTCTTGGGCGGTACCCAGCTTTTGGTGCGTCACCTTCCCGCGGTGGCGACAACCTCAGAGACTCGCCGGCGTCGGCGCTCCCGAAGGGCATCTTCGGGCCCTGCGACACATGGCAAGCATCTCCCAGGTCCAAGCCACGCACCTGATCACTCTGACCCTGACTCTGGCACGGACATCAGCCGCACCAGCACGGGGACCAGAGGCAGCCGAAGCACGCAGGCACGAGCTGAGCGCAGGCGGAGGGCCGCCCACAGGTCCGGCTCCGACTCGGACGCGAGCAGCCGAAGTGAACACATTCGCAGAGAAGTCCTAGCGGCAGTACAGGCCCTGGACATCTCCGCGGTGCTCTCGAGAGGACTCGCGCTGCCCGGTGCGACGACATCGGCAGGAGCCTCCCCACCAGGCGACCCTCAGGGCAGCGCACAGGGCCTGACGGCGGACCATCTACACGAGGCAGACGCGGTCGCCAGCGTAACCCCTCCAGTGCCTCAGACCGCCGCTGAGACCGCTCCTGCCGAACCTCCCACTCAGGGCCGGCCAAATCCCCATAACATGATGGTGGCCCGCCGGCGGCAGTCGATGGAGACGGTGGTGCACGGCGGTGGCAATCCCGACTCAGAGCCCAGAGACTCCAGTCCAAGCGACTCGCCACCAGGCCCCCCTAGTGATCCACCTCAGGATCCCCCAGACGATCCCGCACCAGAGCCCTCCTACCCTCAGTACCCAGAGGTCAGAGCCCTCTTCGTCACCCACGATGGTGGGTCATTGTGGGTGCACCAGTCAGCTGGGGTGCGAGGCGCGGCAACCGTCTCCCTACCATGGGACGAACGCCGCCGGGCTGGGGTGCAGGGCGACGCCATCTTGTTCAGGATCTTGCACCTGCTGGGAGCGCCGCTGACTGCATATGCGCGCATGGGGGGCCGGCTACACCATGCACCCCTACCCCTTACCAACCCTCGTGTGGAAACCTGGGTCCTTATGGTCGACCGCGAGGTCATGGATATGGCAATGGGGGACCCAGCCGCGGCCAATGTGCGGTCTACCAGCATGGGGCAGCCAGTATGGGAGTGGATCCCTGCTACTGCGCGGGAGTCGGAGATGCAGACCTTCGATCAGGACGGGCTCGCCGCGTGGTCGGAGGTCAGCAACTCCGATTGGTACCGGAGCATGAGCGTGGTGGCCGCACAACCATCCACACCCCTGCCCTTCCATACACCTCTCCCACTCCCTGCACCACCATCAGCCCCTACATTACCGCCCACTCCGACCGCAGTCCCCACAAATCCCGCGCCTGCGCCTCCGCCCGCGCATGCCCCGGGACCATCACCTCCTGCCCGTTTTCCCCATTCCGCCGTCGCAAACCCCGTTCACTCTGCCGCTGCCGTGAACCCCGTTCACTCTGCCGCCGCTGCAAACCCCGTGCTCTCTCCCAGCGCCACCCCCTTTGTTCCAGGCATCGTCCGTCTGCCGCAGGGCACTAACCTGCGAGCATCTCCAGACGAGGTCCGCCTGGAGCACAAGTGGCCACAAGACCAAAGAGATGGTGCTAAAGTTGGTCAAGAGCGTCACCAGGTTCCCCCGCTCCGCGTCCGACACAAAATCGGCCGACAAGGAGGGCCTCCTGACGCAGCTGGAGCACTACTCCCACATGGTGCGGAAGGTATTCCAGGAGGCCATCGTGATCGAAGCACTGATCACTCCCAGTTGTACGCCATCAGTATCAGAGTACCAGGCGAGTGTGTCAAGCCTTCTTTGGAGCTTCAAGGAGTACACTCTTCAAGACCAGCAGAGAAAGCTCTTGGAGCGCGCGGCGGGGACCTTTGGGTCCGAGCAAGCTTGGCACCAACGCTACGGGGACCTGGACGTGTTCTTCAGCGATCTGGCGGTGTGCTCTCTGACGCAGGCCTACCTGGAGAACGCACACGGTGAGGCCATTGCCCTGAAGCAAGCGGTGAACGAGACCGCGGCGGAGTATTTCTCGCGACTGGAAACCCGCATGGCCTCCGTCAACTTCTTGGCCGGCAGAGTCCCAAATTGTGTGGAGATGACCAACTTGTCGATGCTCTCTACGTACCGCCGGGGGCTGAAATATGCACCCAAGGTGATGCGGCGCCTGAGAGCCATCCACTTGGATGTCTCCAAACCAGAAGAGTGGGAGAGGAAGGCCGTCGCTGACGACATCCCAGGCACCCACAACGCCTTGTTGAAGATTCGGGAAGTTGCTGAGGAGATGGAGAGCGACATTGACACGGAGGCGGCTCAGAGGCGCTCTCAAGACCGTCCTCCCCGTGCTGTTTCCTTCGCCAACCCACCACCTCGCACCCCCTTCTACAGGCGTACCCCCTCTTCGAACCGCCCAGCTCTTGCCATGCTGGAGAACGGGCCTGCCACCACCGTTGCCGCGGCAGTGACTACTTTGCCACCACCACCTGGCCTCTCCCGCCCGGATGCTCCGAAAGTCCGCCGGTGCTTCGCCTGCGGCTCTGCGGAGCACATCGTCCGTAACTGCACGGACGAGGCTAAGCTCAAGGAGTGGAGGGCCAATGCACCCGCTCGACTGGCGAACTCCCCTGGGTATGTAGCCGCCGTCGTTTGGGCCATCGAGCAGCAGGAGGACATCTCCTCGGTGGATGGCGTCCCAGAAGAGTTCTCCGAGGAGGTCCTGGCTCTTGCTACCTGTGAGGACGAGCAGAGCTACCAGACCCTGGCGGCCCTTGCGGGCATCGAGCTTGTGGAGGGTGACGGCCTTCCCCCGGTGGAGAGCGATGAATGACTGGCCGGCGGCCAGCCCCAGACCCTACCCTTCGGGGAAGTGAGGTCTTGCCCTGATGATCAGACCCTCTCCGCCCTGGAGAAGCGGTCAGAACCAGTAGAACCCCGACGCGCCCGAGGACGCAGAGACCCTTGGGGCCAACGTCCCCACCCCAAGAGTGTGGCCTTCACCTCTGGGACCCGCTTGCGACGCACCTACCGCTCAGCTGGTGCCCCATCGCCGCCGAGGGATGACTTGTCCAGCCACCCTCTCGCAGGAAGCGCCCCCTTCGATGAGCCGTCGCTACCTCTTGATGACGGCCCCGCTTATACACAAGCGAGGATCGAGGGTCGGAGGGGACGGCGAGTTCCCCGGCACAGACCCCCCATCATGGGCAACAACCGCGGAGAGCCCCGCGACCTTCGCCCCCGACCGCGTGTTGTCCTGCCGCTGCCCATCTATCAGTCCAACCTCGCAGACCCACGGAAAAGGCTAACTGCGTGGCACTGGAAGAGAGATCTGTACTCCCTCCCCCTCGAAGTCGCCATGCAGAAGGTCCGCAGAGCTCTGTGCAAGTCCCCAGAGGCTGCCAAGGACCTGGTGGATAAAATGTCGGAGCGCGTCCGCAGCCGCGTACACTCTGGGAGTCGATCGCCGAAGGAGCGCGTGAACCGCGCCAACCAGCTGGCAGAGAGGATACGCATTGCCCGCGAACCTCAAGATCGCAAGGAAGGCCATCAGCGCATAGCTTTGTGGCACCTCCTTTCACACGACGGTCGCCAGCAAGTCCCCGAATCCTCTAACACCAGCTCCCACGACCTCTACGCGGCTTGGAGAGAGCTGTCGCCTGCCGAGCAGCAAAAGGCAATCGCCACTTCGAGTCCAGACTCTTCCCCAGGTAGCAGGCTGGGGGAAAAGGAGGGCGCACGAAGAGCAGCAGCGAGGTCTTCGACATCCCTCTGCACCCTGGACACTGAAGTGGGCACGATACCCGGGACAGCGGGAGATGTGGGTTTACCTGGTGCCTGGTGTAGTCTGCACGCGGTACACCAGTACAAGATGAGGAAGCTGGGTCCCAGCCCCTTGGGAGCATCCCCTCCATCATCCTCACTGGCCGAGCCCACAGCAGAGACCACATCTTCGCACCATGATAACGCGCCGGCCACTCCGGGAGGAAACCCTGAAGGTTCATCCTACTGCTCAGAGGCGGAGGAGACCTCCGCACCCAGTTCGCTTTGCTTCACCCAGCAGATGACCACCGTCAAAACGCATGAAGCGGATGAAGCGCCACCCTGTCTCGACAGCCACCCCATCGCTGAAGACCCCGAGGTGATGGAAGAGGAGTCCTCGGTCAACTCGCTCTGCTTCACCCAGCAGATGGCAGCAGCTGGGACCCCTCAGACGAGAACTGACCACCAGAGCTCCCACCAGCTCGCCCACAACTCCCCTGCTGGCAGCCCTCAGCATGACGAGGACCCTCTCACCCATGGCAGTCTCACCAATAGTGTCGCTACCCATGTGAGCCCCACAACAAGCGGCACTGCCCACGTGAGCCCCACAGTAAGCGGCACTACCCATGTTAGCCCTACCACCAGTGGCACTACACATGTGAGCCCTACTACCAGTGACACCACCCATGTGAGCCCTACCACCAGCGACATCACTCATGTCAGCCCCACCTCGAGCGAATGCACCTCAGCGGGCACCCTGCTGACGGCGAGTGCAGACAACCTCGTCAGTCATCCGCCTGAAGATGTTGATTTGCTGGATGAGGAGTTCTACGCCGCGTGTAGGCAAACGCTGGAAGAATGCCGCGAGGCCACGGACAACCTCCTCCCCAACCTCAAGTGCAAAAGCATACGCACAGATGGGGGAGTTCAGTGGAAGACCGACATCGAGGGTACCCTTGCAGCGGCACATGACGAAGAAGGACCGCTACTGCTGGTATTCTACGCAACCCTCAGAGGACACACGATCAAGGTGTTGATTGACTCGGGGGCCTCTGACAACTTCATCTCGGAGCAGAGCGCTAAGCGATGTGGCCTCACAACACGGGCCGGTTCCGAGATGCGAGTCACCCTGGCGGATGGATCTATGAAGATCACTGGCGCCACCGCGTACGCCAAGTTTAACACGCACACCACCACGGGCACCTATACGGAGAACGCCCTTGCCCTCCGGATCCTGCCACTGGGCATACAGGTGGATGTTATCCTCGGCGGAAGGTGGCTGCGCAGTCACTCTCCTGTCACTCTGGGCTATGAAGTGAATGGCTCCGTCTCCTTCCTCAGGAAGTCCCGCAGTGGCAAGATTGGGGATCGCGTCACCATCACAGGCTGTTCTCCTGGGAAAGCATCTGGGGACAGGTCTCCGAAGGGCACGGCCTGCGCGGGATTGGTGGATGAGGTGTTCCTAACCCCTGCCCAGCTGAAGAAGTACCTGGTGTACGCGGAGACGCAGAAGCTACGCGGCAATGACGACCCGGAGATACAGCCCGCCTGGCTCATGGTGGCCGAGAAGTCCCCTGACGATACTGCTTCTGCCTTTGCAGCCACGGCTATCGACTCTGAGAACGCCGAACCCGCTGCGGACACTGAAGATGCAGAAGTAAGCCCTGAGTGGACCCTCAAGTTTCAGGACTTCTGGGGTGAGGAGTACAAGAAGGAGATGACGACTGCCCTACCGAACATCGATGGACTCAGACATGACCCCCAAGATGAAGCCACCATTAACTTGGACCCTGAGCTGAGCAAGAAGGGACCTCCCTGCCAGCGCATCTACAAGAAGTCCGCAGAGGAACTCCGCCAACTTCGAGAACGCGTGGAGACTCTGATGTCCAAGGGCTACATCCGACCCTCTTCCAGCCCTTATGCAGCTCCCTGTTTGATTGTCCCTAAACCCGGGAACCCCAAGGAGCTGCGACTGGTGATCGATTACCGGCTCCTCAACCGCCAGACAGTTAAGGACAAGTATCCTCTCCCAGACATCCAGATGATGTTCGACGAGATGCAGGGTGCGAAGTTCTTCTCTTCGTTCGACGCGGTGGATGGCTTCTGGCAAGTACCGATGGCACCAGGAGATGTCGAGAAGACCGCCTTCACCACCCAGATGGGGTCATATGAGTGGTTGGTCATGCCGCAGGGGCTGCAGAATTCACCATCTCAGTACCAGCGACGGATGCAGCGGGCCTTGGGTCATCTCCCATTTGTCCGGATCTTCATCGATGATGTGGTCGTCTTCAGCAACACCGCTGCAGAGCATTACGAGCACGTCAAACAACTGCTCCTGACATGCAGGGAGAAGGGCGTCTTCCTCAAGAGGTCCAAGTGCCAGCTGTTGAAGAAATCCTTGCGGTTCCTTGGCCACTGAATCTCCGCAGATGGCTGCAGACCCCAACACGACAAGGTGGCTGCAGTGAGGGACTGGCCCGAGCTGGAAACGGTTACCCACGTCAGGCAGTTCTTGGGCCTGGCGGGGTATTACCGCAGGTTCATCCACTGCTTCTCCGAGATCGCTCAGCCTCTCACCCGGTTGACCAAGTCGGACGTGCCCTGGGAGTGGGGTCCCATGCAGCAGTGGGCCTTCGAGGAGCTGAAGAAGGCCCTCACCTCAGCGCCAGTGCTCGCCTTGCCCAACATTAAGGGTGCCGCAGACGGCACAGCACCTTTCGTGGTGCAGACGGATGCTAGCGGCATCGCTCTTGGGGGAGTACTGATGCAAGACAATGGAGATGGTCTTGGGCTGCGCGTGATAGCATACGAGAGCCGCCAGTTCTCAGCCGCCGAGCAGAATTATCACACTGGCGAGCGTGAGCTAGGTGCTCTACACCACTGTACCACCGTCACCTGGCGGCATTACCTCATCTTCACCAACTTCCGCATCCAGGGTGATCACCGCCCCCTTGAATGGCTGATGGAACCTGGCAGAGAGCTCAGCCGCAGACAGGCACGCTGGTACATGGATCTGGTGGAGGTGGGAGTCCCGAGAATGGAGTACATCAAAGGGGCGCTACTGCTGGTACCAGACGCCCTGTCCAGAAGACCCGACTTCAAAGACAAGGACGTTCGTGAGGGGTTGAAGGAGGCAGGAGATCGACCCCACCTCAGACCTGCCGAAAGACCCTCTGGCAACGCTGGAGTCTGAATGCTTCTCCAGCTCACCACCCGCAGCTCATCCCCACTGGGCTCAGACGGTTGACTGTTGGCTCTCAGCAGTGGAGACCCTCTCCGTGGCGGAACAGGCCATGGACATGGGGGAGACCATCGCTCTCGTTAATCCGAAGCTCTATAAGGGAATGAAGGAGGATCACCTCGACTTCGACATGCCTGACTGGCCTGAAGCTGATAGCGCGAAGCCGACAGAAGCTCCACACCAACCCCCTGACAGAGCTCCGCCTCAGATAAGGATAACGAGGAGCATGTCACGCGCTGGAAGAGCCTCTACGACCCCAGCGCCTCCACAGTTGGCGTCACCGAAGACGCGAACGCCATCACGAGCTGACGCGTCGGAGGCGCCCACTGAGAAGGTGCCAGTGAGCTCACCACCCCCGCAGCAGGCGCCCCAGCAGTCAGCTTCATCCCCGGTCCTTCACCCGCAAAAACGGCAGACTCCCCCCGAAGACTCACAGAATTGGCGTGTCCGAGCAGAGTACTCCTCGAAGTACGCCGAGAAGTTTGGACCCTTCGATGTGGACGCCTGTTGTGACTTTGGCGGCCGCAACAGACAGGCGGATAGGTGCTGGACAGACTGCCTTTCAGAGAAATGGAGGGGCCTTCGGGTTTGGTGTAACCCTCCATATAACTCCAAGCACATTACGGTGTAGGCGATTTTGAACAAGTATATCGCAGAATGGAAGGCAGACCCAGAAAACACCTCAGCAGTCTTCGTTCTACCAGATCATCAGTCCAAGCTCCCCGCGTGGCGCAAACTTTTCAGAAAGGCCAATATGCAGATCGTGGAGGTTATCCCTACTCACGATGATAAGGGCGAGCCCAATCAGTTCTTCGAGAACCCAGATGGGAAGGCCTTCGACCTTCGTTGGCCTGTTCTGATAGTACACGCCCCTCCCGCCAAACCACAACCGGCACGCGTGAAGCACCCGCGAACAGCCCCCGCTGTGATAAGGACAGGTGAGGCAGCAGCCTTCAGAGACGCAACCTCCCAGCAGTCGGACTCAAAGTTCCTGCGTGCGTTGAAAGCGGAG
This sequence comes from Cymbomonas tetramitiformis, assembly GCA_001247695.2. NCBI lineage: Eukaryota > Viridiplantae > Chlorophyta > Pyramimonadophyceae > Pyramimonadales > Pyramimonadaceae > Cymbomonas > Cymbomonas tetramitiformis. Next base: position 8,086 of record LGRX02028353.1, read on the forward strand.
TACACTCGAGAGGGGACACTTCGTTCGCTGCGGGAGAAAGTGAAGGCGGCACCACACCAATGCCTACAGGACTTCAGGCTGGTGGGTGAAGTGGTTTGGAGGACCGCAGCAGGGAGATATCAGCTGGTGCTGGGGGAGGACTCTCCACTTCGAGAAGTAGTGATTCGCCATGCTCATGAGTCATTGTCCTCGGGCCATACTGGGCGAGACAAGACTCTGGAGAGGGTGCTGCGACGCTTCTATTGGCGTGGTGCCGCGGAAGATGTGGGCACCTGGGTTGCATCCTGCGCAGTGTGCCAATCAGTGAGGCCGCGGGGAACTTACCCGGATGGGTTGCTGAACCCTCACAGCATCCCGAACAGGCCATGGCAGGATGTCGCGGTGGACTTCGTCACCGGCCTGCCGGTATCGGAGAGGGGCAATGATGCTTTCGTGGCCTTCACCTGCAAGCTGACGAAGATGGTTCACGTTGTGCCGATGAACTTCGGCGACAGCTCCGCAGCTGTGGTGGCCAGAATCTACTTTGACTCGGTGTGGCGCTTACATGGCGCGCCTATGAAGATTGTCTCTGATCGTGACCCGCGGTTTCAAGATGCTTTCTGGCAGGAACTCATGAGACTGATGGGTGTGAAAGTGGCTCGTACCACGCCATACAACCCTCGGTCTGACGGCCAGGCGGAACACAGCAACAGGGTTATTGAGGACATGCTCAGGTCCTTTGTTGACGCCAATGTGGAGGACTGGGATCTGTTCACCACTAACGTGGAGTTCGCGATCAATGACTCCAGGAGTGAATCTACTGGCTTCACGCCGTTTGAACTGGTGTTCGGGTTCTCGCCGCTGTCGCAGTTGGACCTTTTCCTGGAGGCCGCACAGTCCACCGCTGGACGACGAACTGGGGGAGTAGGCACCGCACACGAAGTGGCTGTGAAATTTTCGTCGCAGCTGCGGGACGCCAGACAGCGGTTAGAGCTGGCTCAACAGCGACAGCGCGAACAGTTTGATCGCAGACACGGGCAGCGGGAGTATGCTGTTGGAGATCTGGTCTGGATAGAGGCGAAACACCTTACGGAGAAGGTGATGGATCGCTCCATCTGTAGGAAACTGACCAAGCGCTGGCATGGACCAGTTCCTGTGACCGAACGCTTCTTCAGCGATGTACAGATGACCATGCCAGAGGCCGACAGAGGAGCTCCAGTAGCCTACCGCCTACGCCTCCCTCCTCACTGGCGGATTCACGACGTGTTCGCTCAACATCGCCTCAAACCGTACACCAGCGGTCAAGATGCTTTTGCCGCACGCGATCACCTAGCAGTACCTGAAGAGGTGGTAGTGGACGGTCAGAAGGAAGCACACGTTGAGCGTATCCTTGCACGTCGAGTGCGGTCTGTTCGAGGAAAGGAGGTGGAAGAGTGGAAGGTTCGCTGGACTGGCTACTCCAAAGCTCACGACCAATGGAGGACGCGTGACAAACTTGAACGCGGAAGTCCACTTCAACAACTTCGTGAATTCGAGCAAGCGAGACTGCACATGGAAGCGCAAGTCCGCGACGAAGCCACTCGGCGACGCGAGCAGCGTGGCCGCCACTCCGCTCAAGCCGGAATGACACTGGCCCACCTCATCACCAATCCCTGCGATGAACTGGACCAGCTCGAACAGATGGAAGATGATATCCCCCTGCCGTGGGAACGCCAGGAGCGCGTGGAAGATGGGTCGTTGGCACTGGTGACAGAGCTGCTGGCAATACAGGCAAAAACAACCCGCACGCCCAGGATTCTCGTACTTTTCAGCGGTACTGGCTCAGTAGAGAGGGAATTCCTAAATTGCTTCCCCTCCGCCTCAGTGGTGACCCTCGACTCCGGGCATATCTGGCAACCCACTCATGTGTGTGACATCCTGCAATGGGACTACAAGCAATACCCGCCTGGATTCTTCGATGTTATTTGGGCAAGTCCCCCCTGCAGGCAGTACAGTCAAGCGCGCACCACTGGTGGACCCCCTGACCTTCCCCAGGCTGACAAAATCGTACGACGAGCATTGCAGATCATTGACTACCTAGAGCCAAAACATTGGTTCATGGAAAACCCCAGAGGTCGCTTCCCTAACGCGCTACGGCTTCGCCCTATGATGCGCCAGCTTCCCCCACCGCTGGTGTGTACCTACTGCATGTATGGTACGCAGTACATGAAACCCACCTGCATATGGACGAACTCAGCACCACCCTCGCCCCTGCTACGCTGTACTACTTCAACACCGTGTGCGTGCAGATGGGCAACCGGTGCTCACCCAGAGACTGCTCAGCTTGGACCTCACCCGCAGCAGACTGGAGCAGGTCGATCTGCGAGTGTATACCCCGTACCAGCACTCCTGCTACGACAACTTTTCCGACATTTACGCCTCCGCGACACTGAAGACCCGCTTTAGATTCCAAGTGGCACCCTTCTTCTTGAAAGTGGTGCCCTGGTAGCGGCAGGCGAACTATGCTCGAAGAGGAACCAGAGAACCTAAGAACTGGAAACAGCAAGGAACCAGAGAACCTAAGAACTGGAACTTAGATGGGTACCTTAGCGGAGTGATCCCAGGAGGTAGACCACTCCTAAGGGGGGGAGAGTTGTGCCCGGAGGCACAGCGTGAGCCGATATGTCTATGCGTCCGTATGTGTGTCATCGGGGGTAATCTGGGATTGGCACGATGACAGTGAGATTGGGCTTGAAACCACGATGAGAATGAATACCAGATGTCCGGGGTATGACAGTATGACACTATGACACTATGACAGTATGACAGTATGACACTATAGTAGTATGACAGTACTGTGGGGGGTGTCATCGTGGAACTCAGTCAGACCCTCGAAGAATGGTCAGATTCGCATCGGGGTTGAAAAGACAATGAAATCGAATATCAGATATTAAGGTTATGACAGTATGACAGTATGACGCTATGACAGTATGACAGTATGACAGTACAGTAGTATGACAGTACTGTGGGGCAGTCATCGTGTCAGCCTGTTGGCATAACATCTGAATCGAGAATGACGAATCGGAATTAGAAATGAGATCGGATCGGGAACTGAACGTTGAGCCGAAGTGTGACATCGGCTCTCGAGTGGTTGACCCTGCAACCTGAGTGACGAGTGAATAAGTAGAGCACTTGAGAAGTGTTTAGCCTTCAGAACTCGGAACCGAATTATCGTTTGTACCTCAATCTGGCCCTGATCCAGTATATTATAAAAATCCGAATTGTGTACCTTTGCACGTTCAATCAAAAACATATCTCCGAGCATCTGTCGTCGTGCCCCTGGCACAAGATCGGACTGGCGCCCGTCCGGCCTTTTCTGATCGCCTCGTAAAGGGTCCTTGCCACTTCGTTGTGCCTGGCTGTGGCCATGTTCGTGCTGGTCTTGTCTTTGCATCCCGTCAGCCTGTGTGCCGGGGTATCCCTTTTCCCGCATAGGGCGCAGTCCGGGTTCGGGTATTTGCCCGGCCATATGAGGTGCTTTCTGGCGGCCGTCATGAGGACCCCAAACCGGCATCTCAGGATCAGGGACCTGAGTGTCGGTGGAGTTGCTTTCCAGAAGTTATTGGATATTCCTGGTATCGACTTGTCTTGGAGGATTTCCTGCGGGGGCTCCTCCAGTCTTCTTCCCATGTGTGCCTCGACCGCTGCAGTGTCGGCTCGGCTTGTGGCGGCCCTGTCTTCGTTCTCCCGGTGCATGGCCTCTCGGTCCCTGTTCCTCTTCCTCCTTCTTGCTGGGGCTGTTTCCTGGTAGGCATTTATCGCTTGTTGTGGGACATCCGTCAGGTTTTGGAGCTTCGATTCCCCTAGATCCATCCCCATCATCAAGCGGCACAGTCCGTCCATTGGATCCGCGCCCTCCGCCTCTTCTATCGCCTGCATCATCTCCCTATCCGGCGAGTTCATGGTCTCCTCTTCTCCCATGACCTCCGGTTGGGCGGCCTCTAGCATTAGCCCGGGGTGTGTTTCCTGGATCGAGGGAGGGTCGGGCTGCTGGAAAGGGGTATCGTCCCCATTCCTGTCGTTTGCTTGATCCAGAGGCGACCCTCGTGCCTCATCGAATTCCCAGAGTAGGTCCCACTCGTCCTGAGTGGCCTCCTGTGCTCCTGTGCGCTGGTGTACTTGTTCCCGGTCTCCCGGCTCCCGTCCCTTCTGCGGGTCACCCCGGCTCCAGGGTGTGTGCTGCAAACCCTCCAGGAGCGTCAGCTCCTGGAGAGTCTCCTCTGGTGTTTCAATTTCCGCGTCCTGTTGGTCCCGGTCGAGGTCCTGTGCCGGCCCGGGGGCGCCTGCCGCGGGGTTCGTCGTTCCAGAGCCTTCGACCAAGGGAGCCTCCTCCCTACTTCCTCTGCCGGATACCCCCCAATCCTCCCACGGGTTGCTCGGGGGTTGTAGCCATTTCCTCACCGACTTGTGTTGTGTCGCTTTCAGGGCTATCCTTTCTGCCACGTACTTTTCCACCGCCCCTTCCCCTTGTAGGGGCCTCATTGATTCTCCGTCCCGGGCGTTGGCATTGAGCGTGTACATGGTCCTGTTGTCCCATGGTTCAATTTGGGTGGTTCCCTCCACATATTCAGCTGCCTGTTTGGCCGCTTCATCCGCCTTGTCATTGCCCTTCACTCCCGTGTGGCTTTTGACCTTCCTGAGTACGACTCCTGTCCCCTTGCTGTTATGCTGCTCGACTAGGGAGAGTATGTCCTCGAGCAGGTCCCTGTGTCTGTGGCATTCCATCGTGTGGGGCCTAGACAACATGTTGAGAACTTGGTACATACTGCAAAGGCTGTCTGTGCAGATTGCTACCTCGCTTGGTGTTGAGTGTTCCCTGGCTCTGAGAGCCGCGTGGATCGCCAGGAGCTCCGCCCTGTTGATGGTGAGGTGTCCACCCGTCGACCACGTGCCTCTCCAGGTTCTGGGGCTTTCGTCCCCTCTGGGATCCCAGTAGGCCGCCCCCACTCTGTGCGACCCCCCTTCTTCCTCTGGGTCTAGACGCGACCCATCTGTGTAGAGGAACGTGGTCGCGTCCCAGGCTTTGTTGATTTTCTCTAGAGTGTTTGAGAGCCTGGTTTTCTGCTTGACGGGGCACGTGGGGAACCGCTCTCGCACCTCTGTGTGTCCTCTGCCCCTGTCCTGTCTGCTGAAGAGCATGGGAGTGCGTTCCATGGCCTTTATCCATCTGGCTTTCGAGTCCTCTTTGATCCTATCCAGGGGCCATGCAGTGTTCGCCGCATGGTACTCAGCGATCGTGACATCGGTGAGTCCTCTGTCGCGCCATGTTTGCCTCATGGCCCTTGCTGCCTCCGGGGTGCGGTCTTCCTTGGGAACTTCCCTCCCTTCATTCCCCCACCCCTGCCTGCGCGACATGCTCGGTATTTCCCATTTTCTCATCGGGTGGGGGTCGAAGATCATGTCGTGCTGACTAGCGCTCTCCATCGCATTTTTAACCGCTGCCATGTCGGACTCTGCCTTCGAGGTGTGGACCCTCGAGTTGGCCGGCCTGGGGTTGCGAAGTGTGTGATATTTACGGACAGTGCAGTATGTGCTGTTTTGCAGGGCTTTCCCAACGACTTCCGCTGCCCTTTCCGGGTTCGGGCAGAATTTTTGCCATCCCTCCGTGTTGGCGACAACTAGGATTCTCACCCCCCAGTTGCTGTAATCCTTCTTCGTGACACCTGATACAGTGGTGCCCCCCCAGTGGTCTGGGGGGAGGAACGTAAAGCTTTTTCTTGGGATTACCCCAAACTCATGTATCCTGGTATCACCATATCTCCTGCAGTATGCCTTGGCCGGCGTTCTGGTCCAGGCCGGGTAGATTTCTACCCCTAGTACCGGGGTTTTCGCCATGGTGGACATTAGAGCCTCCTGAAGCGCTTTGTCCAGGTCTGCCGCTGTGTACTCCGGGTTGAATTCGAAGGCGCCTAGCTCACCCCAGTGGGTGTCCCATGCAGACCCTTTGGATCCAAAGATCTTGTCTCTGTCGAACTTGGAGCAATATGTCGCCGTGTGACTATGTACATTGAGCGGCGAAGCAAACACCTCCGCCTGGATCCCGAAGGCCTCCTGGAGCGCCTGCATAATTTCCGGGGGGAGTGTCCAGTGATTCTGCAGTGCAGTTTTCTTGACTTCCTCCTCCTCCTCGCAGGAATATCTTTTGAGCAGGAAGACTACTTCCGTGGCGAACTCGTGGACCGTGCCCAGCTGTGGCTCCCGCTCCTCGAAGGACCTCCGTCTCTCCTCCCCCTCCCTTGTGTGGGTTTGATCTGCGCTGTGCGTGCCCGCCGCGGCTACATATCTGTCGTAGAGCCTGTCTAGTACTTCCACCTTGAGGGCACCTACCATCTTACCCCGCTCATCGTGTGCGAGCGCATGGTGACTGTCTGCTTCCCTCGTGAGCGTACATTTGCCTGTTGGTGTCGCGTCCCAGTCTGGGTTAAAAGGTTCGGTGTCTATGTGGAGTTTGGTGACCCCCGGTCAGTAGTGGGCATGCCTCGTGGGAGTCCCTGACAGTGGTTCCGGTGTTGTGGGGTTTCGAGCGTGCTGATATTCTCGTTCCTTGTTGTGGAACATATTGATCTTCCGTTCGGCCTGGCTCGGGTTCATCCCTTCAATTCCTCCCGTCAGTAGGGTGTCCTCCTCAACCCATGCCTCTTCTTGCGGGCGGGTCGGCCCGAGCAGGTATTCCCTGCTTCCCCAGTGCGTCCTAGCTGCCAAGATTGTGGTGCTTTCGGACGCCTCAATAGCCCGGGGTTCCTCCTCCGTTTCTTCGAGCACTTCCGGATTATTGGCAGCCGTCGGACCAGTGCCTACCGAGAGCTCCATGGTATCTATCCTCCACCACTTGTTTCTATTCCGGTGGTCATTGACAGGGGGGTGTGTTGCCCATGCGACCTGTTCGCTGCTTATGAGGTGCGTGGTCATCAGTCTGACTGCATCTTTCGGGAACCCGATTTTGGCTGCGTTCTGGAACAGCTCTCCCGTCCTGATATCTCCTTCGGCTACTTGAGCGAGTACCCATGTCCTCAGCTCCATGATTTGCACTTTGGTACCCATCCACGTCGTGCCCCTGCCGTCGTTCGGGCTGATCATTGCGATCGGGCGGGGGCTCGGTTCCCCCATGAGTGTCTGTGCGGGGGGGTTCGGCCCAGGCCCTGTCTCCTCCCTCCCCGTGGCCTGGGGGTTTTGTGGGGTCTGCCTGGTCCTTTTCTCCCCGACCTTCGGGGGTGCTTGGGCGTGTCCGGGAATTCTCGTCATCGTGCCTGCCTGGGTCTGCACGTTCGAGCCTTCCCGCTCGACTTGCATTGGTCCTGCACCGGTCTCTCCACCATTTTCGCCTTCTCCCCCCTCGAAGGAGATTGGGTCATGAATCTCTCCCTCCCCGTGAAATACGTGGTGGCGTTCCTGTTGTTCCAACTCTCCTATGCGCTCCATGATTGGGCCTCTCATGGCCTCCCGGTATTTTCTGGAGGTCTCCGCCTCACTGCCCACAGGGGGGCCGTGCAGCCTAATCCAGGATTCCCATGTCTCTCCCGTGGCGGACCTGTTCCATTCCTGCCACTTGTCAATCATGTAGCACACCCAGACTCCGCATTGGTACCCGTCCCGCTGGTGCGTGACCCCCATGTTGGCAGCCGTTATGTTGACTGGCGGCCGTCCTGGCGGCCCTGCCCACTGTCTTAGTGCCGTCAGTAGGCGCGTATCCTCCCCCCCCATCGGGTCGTAGAGGTAGATCGAGACGCTATCATTTTCGTTTCCTCCGAAGAGGAGCACGTTCCAGTGGCTGCCGTCGCAAGTCAGGACGAAGGAAAATCCCTCTTCCCTGACTTTGTCCATCGTGTTGCGCATCTGCGCGTCGTACTGGTCAGACTGCTCGAACTTGATTCCGTTGAGAGCATCCGCGAGTTTCGTCTGTTGCATCGACACCGTGGCCACGTTCGTCGTACAGAGGCTGTGGGTTTCCACTTGTATGGAACTGAGCCACGCCTCCCTGCCCCTGGTGTCCGAGAAGACTCCTTCCGTTCTGTGCCTGGGGGGGCCCTCCCCTTGGGGAGTAGGTCCGCTTCTTCCTCCCCCCTTCATGAGACTGTCCTTTTGGGACGCTTCAGTTCGTTTTCCCCTCATTGCCCTCCTGCAGTTCATTGCCTCCTTCTCCGTGAGTCTTGTTCCTGCTCTGGCTGCCTGTCGCAGGTCTGCGAGGGTTTTTTCCGCTTCGGGTCTTACCCCAGCGGAGTCCAGCACTATGATCCTTCCCCCCGGGACTTCAGTCAGGGTGGGTCTGATTCCAATATCTTGGCATTTATAGGCGTCCTCGTGGTCTTCCTCATCCTTGGCGCAGTAGTCTGTCGCCAATTGTTTTAAGGCATCCCTGGCTCTCCTGGAGGTCGTAGGGGGTCCTCTTCTCCCAGCATGCCACAGCGATCGCGGGCCCCATTTAGATTGGGTGAGGTGGAAGCCCGCTTCCCAAACGGTGGGTTCCTCCTCGCTGACGGCCTGTGGCATTGCCATTTCTTGAATCCCAGAGCGTTGTGCGCCCCCTGGGAGGGTGTGAATTGAGGTTTGAGGGCACGGTTCCTCGGGTTGTCCCAGAATTGCGCGTCGTTGGGCTTGTCTGCAAGTGCTTCGCATATGTATGGGTATAGCATGAGCATGAAGGTTCGCATGCGCCCTTGAAACCTGGCAGGGACTTTCGCTTTTGCTTCTCTGAGGCTGCACGCACGGGTGCCCCCCTGCGCCACATAGAATCCCTCGTTCACAAAAGGGAGTAGTGGCAGCAGTGTGGTTAGACTAAGCGGGATCTCCTCTTGGTCCTTGACTGAGTAAATCTTCATGCTATCTTCCCCCGTGTCCTTGTTCATGACCGTTCTGTGTCTGCCTTCGAGTGCACTCGGGAAGGGTTTCCGGACCGCATGTGCTAACTCGGAGATAACCCTGTGCTGGGTGTTGATCAGGTCCGCCAGTAGTGGTCCAGACCCTGTGAGTAAGACTTAGTGCTCACGTAGCACCGCTAGTTGCCGGGCTGTGCAGCACCTGTCGAGTTCCCCAGTTTTGACTGTACCGTCCACCTGTCCCTGTCTGCGGTTGTAGTGGTACCTGACCAACCCCCTCGTGGTGGCGCTAAGTTGAGAGGTTTGTTTGACGTGAAAGGCCTCACTTTCTCTGAACACCTCTCTCGGCCTTTCCCGAAGCCGATGGTGGCGGTGGCCATCTGCAGGGCGCTTGCCACACTTTGTGCGTACGTGGCCAATAGTGGTGTGTGTCCAAGCCCGTAGGAGGTTTTCGGGAGTGCCGTGTAGCAATTAGCGGTGCCTCTTGGCAGTCCATTAAGGAGCTTGTACGCCCCGCCGATAATTGCGTCTAGGTCCTCGATTTCCTTGGTAGAAAAGATTCCCAAGGGGAGGGCATACCTAAGCTGTCCTATAACCGCAGAGCGAAGGACCTCCTCCTGTTGTCCGCTCGTTAAAGGGGAGTGGAGGAGCGCCTGTATCCTTTCCCTTGCCTGCAGAAAGGAGGTTTGCTTTTGGACCGTCCAGTTCCCCGAAAGGGCGACCTGCATTCCAAGGTACTTGTATGGATCGTCCGGGTGGAGGTACGGGAATCCATGCCTGCCTACGCCGGGAGTGTGCATGGTGATATCCTCGTACGTCTCCTCCGGGATCGGGGAGCCCTTTTCGTCCATTCCCGTGATTCCGCATTTGGCCTCGTTGAGTCGAAGTCCACTCCAGTTGGAGTAGAGCTCCATCTTCCTGACCTGCACCGCCAGCTGCTCCGCCGACTCCGCGACTAGGGCGAGGTCGTCGACATATGCCGCCGAAGAGGTGCGAATTTGTTTGTCCAAATCCGTGAGGCGGTGTAGGTATCCCTTGTTGCTCGCTTTGAGCCAGCGCGTAGAAGGGGTTCCAGGTAGAGAATAAAGAGTAGGGGGCTCAGTGAGTCTCCCTGAACTAGTCCCCTTCTAACTGCAAGGGGTTCCGAGCTGTGGTGCTCTATCTTCGAGGCCATCCTGAAAGGTGACCTGTGAGCGTCCCCCCCATAAAGGTCTGCCACCACTTTGATCGCATCCTCCGGGATCCCCAGGTACTTCATGGTGTACTGGAGCTTGTCGTGCTCCACCGACCCGTAGGCGTTCTCGAAGTCTACGTACAGGACATGTAACTGGCTGTGAGACAGCTTGCTGTCTTCTATAACATGTTGTAGCCTTAGCAGCTGGTTGATCGTGCTCCTGTGTTTCCTAGAACCCATTTGCTCTTGGCTGTGGATACTGTTCACCTCACAGAACGTGGACAGGACTTCTGTAACCATCGACGTGTAGAGCTTAAGGATTGTGCGGAGGAGCCCTATAGGCCTGTAGTTGGAAAACACAGAGGTGTCCCCTTTTTTATGCAAGTAGATGAAGGTGCCGAGCTTCCACGTGCCTGGGGTGACCCCCGCTTTCCACATCGCCTTCATGAGTGAGAAGAGGACTTCGTGGAACTCCCCCGGCATGGCCTTGAGGATCTCATTTGGCACTGCATCCGGGCCGGCCGCCTTTCCGTTGGGGAGCCTTTTGACGATTTGCTTGTAGAGTTCGATCGTGAGTCTGCACCCAAGCTCCGTTTTCCTTGGTCTTTGCCCCGGCTCCATTCTATCCGGGGCTTCCGCCGCCAGCCATGGCATCTCATGGTCCAGCCGGTCCGTCCTGGGGTGTTCGAAGCAGTACGGGTCCGAGTGGGCCATGTGTCCCGAAAAGGCCTCCGCGGTGGCTGCCGCCCCAACTGCCATCTTGCGTTTCCTGTCCCATATCCCCAGGGTTCTTCCTTTCGGGAGTGCAGCACGGTCTCGAAAGATGAACTTGTGTGCAGATTTCTTCATTCGGTAGTAGTTGCTGCGGAATTTTTGGACGAACACCTCCCAGGTTTCGGCTTTGTGGTCTTTGATAACAGATTTAGCTTCCTGTCTGAACCTGCGCATCTCAGCCTCCGCCCACCAGTGGGGGTCTTCCGGTTCCGCGCATTCGTCGGGTAGGCCCTGTGTCGTGTCTCGTTGTTCCTCCATGGCTTCTTCCAGCAGCGCCGCGCTGGGGGCCTCTCCTGTCGCTCTTTCTATCGCCAGCATCTCCTGCAGGACCGCTGCCGCTTTGAGCGCTTTGTCGCGCTTCCTGAATTTGGCTTTCGGCAGCCTGACCCCTGTGTTGGGGTCCCTGGTGACCTTAGGCCTGCACCTGACGGTTTCCAGGGGGATTTCCACGGCCTGCATGGCCTGTTGAAGGACACCGTCAATTGCCGTTCCTGCCTCATCAATTCTTTCCCTGGCGTCCGGGCTTCCCCTTTCCGCCGCGTCAACCGCATTTCCTATCACTGTCTTGAAACCTTCCTCCCTAAGGCTCGGTTGGAGCGCCGAGTCAATCGCCGCAGTCATCGTGCGTTGTAGGGCCTTGGAGATTGGGAATTGATATTTCTTGACCGGGTCTGGTTTCTCCTGCTCCTCCACCACCGGTCAATGACTACCGGAGTAGAAACAAGTGGTGGAGGATCGATACCATGGAGCTCTCGGTAGGCACTGGTCCGACGGCTGCCAATAATCCGGAAGTGCTCGAAGAAACGGAGGAGGAACCCCGGGCTATCGAGGCGTCCGAAAGCACCACAATCTTGGCAGCTAGGACGCACTGGGGAAGCAGGGAATACCTGCTCGGGCCGATCCGCCCGCAAGAAGAGGCATGGGTTGAGGAGGACACCCTGCTGACAGGAGGAATTGAAGGGATGAACCCGAGCCAGGCCGAACGGAAGATCAATATGTTCCACAACAAGGAACGAGAATACCAGCACGCTCGAAACCCCACAACACCGGAACCACTGTCAGGGACTCCCACGAGGCATGCCCACTACTGGCCGGGGGTCACCAAACTCCACATAGACACCGAACCTTTTAACCCAGACTGGGACGCGACACCCACAGGCAAGTGTACGCTCACGAGGGAGGCAGACAGTCACCACGTGCTCGCACACGATGAGCGGGGTAAGATGGTAGGTGCCCTCAAGGTGAAAGTACTAGACAGGCTCTACGACAGATATGTAGCCGCGGCGGGCACGCACAGCGCAGATCAAACCCACACAAGGGAGGGGGAGGAGAGACGGAGGTCCTTCGAGGAGCGGGAGCCACAGCTGGGCACGGTCCACGAGTTCGCCACGGAAGTAGTCTTCCTGCTCAAAAGATATTCCTGCGAGGAGGAGGAGGAAGTCAAGAAAACTGCACTGCAGAATCACTGGACACTCCCCCCGGAAATTATGCAGGCGCTCCAGGAGGCCTTCGGGATCCAGGCGGAGGTGTTTGCTTCGCCGCTCAATGTACATAGTCACACGGCGACATATTGCTCCAAGTTCGACAGAGACAAGATCTTTGGATCCAAAGGGTCTGCATGGGACACCCACTGGGGTGAGCTAGGCGCCTTCGAATTCAACCCGGAGTACACAGCGGCAGACCTGGACAAAGCGCTTCAGGAGGCTCTAATGTCCACCATGGCGAAAACCCCGGTACTAGGGGTAGAAATCTACCCGGCCTGGACCAGAACGCCGGCCAAGGCATACTGCAGGAGATATGGTGATACCAGGATACATGAGTTTGGGGTAATCCCAAGAAAAAGCTTTACGTTCCTCCCCCCAGACCACTGGGGGGGCACCACTGTATCAGGTGTCACGAAGAAGGATTACAGCAACTGGGGGGGGAGAATCCTAGTTGTCGCCAACACGGAGGGATGGCAAAAATTCTGCCCGAACCCGGAAAGGGCAGCGGAAGTCGTTGGGAAAGCCCTGCAAAACAGCACATACTGCACTGTCCGTAAATATCACACACTTCGCAACCCCAGGCCGGCCAACTCGAGGGTCCACACCTCGAAGGCAGAGTCCGACATGGCAGCGGTTAAAAATGCGATGGAGAGCGCTAGTCAGCACGACATGATCTTCGACCCCCACCCGATGCGAAAATGGGAAATACCGAGCATGTCGCGCAGGCAGGGGTGGGGGAATGAAGGGAGGGAAGTTCCCAAGGAAGACCGCACCCCGGAGGCAGCAAGGGCCATGAGGCAAACATGGCGCGACAGAGGACTCACCGATGTCACGATCGCTGAGTACCATGCGGCGAACACTGCATGGCCCCTGGATAGGATCAAAGAGGACTCGAAAGCCAGATGGATAAAGGCCATGGAACGCACTCCCATGCTCTTCAGCAGACAGGACAGGGGCAGAGGACACACAGAGGTGCGAGAGCGGTTCCCCACGTGCCCCGTTAAGCAGAAATCCAGGCTCTCAAACACTCTAGAGAAAATCAACAAAGCCTGGGACGCGACCACGTTCCTCTACACAGATGGGTCGCGTCTAGACCCAGAGGAAGAAGGGGGGTCGCACAGAGTGGGGGCGGCCTACTGGGATCCCAGAGGGGACGAAAGCCCCAGAACCTGGAGAGGCACGTGGTCGACGGGTGGACACCTCACCATCAACAGGGCGGAGCTCCTGGCGATCCACGCGGCTCTCAGAGCCAGGGAACACTCAACACCAAGCGAGGTAGCAATCTGCACAGACAGCCTTTGCAGTATGTACCAAGTTCTCAACATGTTGTCTAGGCCCCACACGATGGAATGCCACAGACACAGGGACCTGCTCGAGGACATACTCTCCCTAGTCGAGCAGCATAACAGCAAGGGGACAGGAGTCGTACTCAGGAAGGTCAAAAGCCACACGGGAGTGAAGGGCAATGACAAGGCGGATGAAGCGGCCAAACAGGCAGCTGAATATGTGGAGGGAACCACCCAAATTGAACCATGGGACAACAGGACCATGTACACGCTCAATGCCAACGCCCGGGACGGAGAATCAATGAGGCCCCTACAAGGGGAAGGGGCGGTGGAAAAGTACGTAGCAGAAAGGATTGCCCTGAAAGCGACACAGCACAAGTCGGTGAGGAAATGGCTACAACCCCCGAGCAACCCGTGGGAGGATTGGGGGGTATCCGGCAGAGGAAGTAGGGAGGAGGCTCCCTTGGTCGAAGGCTCTGGAACGACGAACCCCGCGGCAGGCGCCCCCGGGCCGGCACAGGACCTCGACCGGGACCAACAGGACGCGGAAATTGAAACACCAGAGGAGACTCTCCAGGAGCTGACGCTCCTGGAGGGTTTGCAGCACACACCCTGGAGCCGGGGTGACCCGCAGAAGGGACGGGAGCCGGGAGACCGGGAACAAGTACACCAGCGCACAGGAGCACAGGAGGCCACTCAGGACGAGTGGGACCTACTCTGGGAATTCGATGAGGCACGAGGGTCGCCTCTGGATCAAGCAAACGACAGGAATGGGGACGATACCCCTTTCCAGCAGCCCGACCCTCCCTCGATCCAGGAAACACACCCCGGGCTAATGCTAGAGGCCGCCCAACCGGAGGTCATGGGAGAAGAGGAGACCATGAACTCGCCGGATAGGGAGATGATGCAGGCGATAGAAGAGGCGGAGGGCGCGGATCCAATGGACGGACTGTGCCGCTTGATGATGGGGATGGATCTAGGGGAATCGAAGCTCCAAAACCTGACGGATGTCCCACAACAAGCGATAAATGCCTACCAGGAAACAGCCCCAGCAAGAAGGAGGAAGAGGAACAGGGACCGAGAGGCCATGCACCGGGAGAACGAAGACAGGGCCGCCACAAGCCGAGCCGACACTGCAGCGGTCGAGGCACACATGGGAAGAAGACTGGAGGAGCCCCCGCAGGAAATCCTCCAAGACAAGTCGATACCAGGAATATCCAATAACTTCTGGAAAGCAACTCCACCGACACTCAGGTCCCTGATCCTGAGATGCCGGTTTGGGGTCCTCATGACGGCCGCCAGAAAGCACCTCATATGGCCGGGCAAATACCCGAACCCGGACTGCGCCCTATGCGGGAAAAGGGATACCCCGGCACACAGGCTGGCGGGATGCAAAGACAAGACCAGCACGAACATGGCCACAGCCAGGCACAACGAAGTGGCAAGGACCCTTTACGAGGCGATCAGAAAAGGCCGGACGGGCGCCAGTCCGATCTGGATCACACACCACGCTGGCCTCGACGGAACTAACAGATGCACGCGCCCGATACCGGATTTCATACTCAAAAGGGGTCAGTGTCGCAGAGACGGGAAAGACCACCCGGGGGCTACAGATCCCCCAGACGACATACCACACTTTGTGGATATCGTCATGATCAAAGGTGCCGAGGGCGTCAGGGATGCCCCCCCAGGCAGGCCGGAGAACACCCGGAGAGAGGACGTGGGGGAAATCCACCTCATAGAGGTGGCCTTCACATGGGACACGCGTTGGTATGTGTCCCTTCACGACAAGCTCAACAAATACGAGCCACTTATGGAACTACTAAGATCCAAAGGATACAAAGTGTTCTTTCACCCGATGGTTTTCGGAACCACGGGGTCAGTGTATGAGCACAACGCAAGGGCTCTCACGCAGCACCTCGGTTTTAACAAGAAGGAAGCGGAGGCCCTCCTCAAGACAATCAGTAACATCGCGGTGGAGTGGGCTGCCAAGATGTTGATTTCACACAGCAAATCGGAGAAGGAAAAGGCACTGAAAAACAGCAAAAAGCCGCCTTGATAGTGCATGTGACTAGGGGCAGGCGTAACAGCTGTGCACCTTTAAATATCACGCTTCCAGTAGGAAGAGTCACATTTTTTCTTTCTTTGGCTTCCTGAGCTCACAACACATAAATCTATCATTTGGAATGCTCAGCATCAGCCCATCTCGACCGGAACCGAAAATATGTAGGGCATTTCATATCACGCGGAAGCCATTGTGAGCTACACTATAAAATCGATATCTCGGGATGCACCGCGATGCATCATGCATATGATGGCTTCCTGAGCTCACAACACATAAATCTATCATTTGGAATGCTCAGCATCAGCCCATCTCGACCGGAACCGAAAATATGTAGGGTATTTCATATCACGCGGAAGCCATTGTGAGCTTCATTATAAAATCGCTATCAATGGAGGCACCGCGATGCATCATGCATATGATGGCTTCCTGAGCTCATAGCACATATATCTATCATTCCGTATGCTCAGCATCAGCTCATCTCGTCCGAACCCGAAATTATGTAGGGTATCTCTTATTACGCGAAACTGCGGAAGGCATTTTGGGTTTCACTATAAAATCGATATCTCGAGTTGCACCGCGATGCATCAGGCGTGTG
>LGRX02028354.1:0-34920 GCA_001247695.2 Cymbomonas tetramitiformis
CATCTTGCACACCCCATATATACACAAGCATGTCGTGCAACCAGCCGCCGCGGATGCAACTGGCTGAGCGCGTGCGCGGGGATGTGGAGTGCAGGTCTTACTCCATGGGTGTCGGGGTGGTCAAAAGCGAAGACCTTCATTACTCGGTACGTATGATGGTGGATCTGGATGGCGCTTTAGTCTCTCTATAGAAATCTTTAGTAGCTTTCACCTTGTGCTTGGGAACTCACCTTATGCCCCACATGTGGCATCTCGGACTTTCACCGAGATCTCCAAACCAAGGGTTTGGCGCTCTGTTTTAGGTAACGCCACTAGCACTCTGCAGAAATCTGAAGCCAAATCCTATCGCCTATCTGTGAGGAATGGAAGGTGGAATGGGGGTGGCACGAATGCAGATGAGGCTCCGTGACAAGTTTCACAAGTACCTATGGATGACAAAAGGGCCACGGCAGAAGATTGTTAATCCGTTGGTGGTATGGGGGCTCTTCGAAGACGAGATGCTCAGCCTGAGCAAGGGTCAGACGGTTGACGGAGCAGCTTTTGTGGTGCACGATGCGTTCCTCAAGAAATCTTACCAGCTGACCGTGATCCTGGGAATGGTGTATGCCGACTCCGTTATGCGGATAACGATGGGCAGGTTCATGGGAATTAGCAGTTACCGCGCCGATCCGTACAGTCTGTTTGAGGGAACTGTTGGTCCGGGGGGGCGAGGGATGTATTTCCGGGGCTATTTCAAGGAAGTGGAGCAGCAAGGATGGACCAACTCTAAAGGGTCAAAGAAGGTGTGGGCGGACGATGCCGATGCAATGATCACTAAGCAGATGCACGCCTCGATGGTGGCGAGCACAGAATCGGGCGCCGAACCAGCACACGCCACAGGGAGACACGGACGAGGTGCCTTGGAGCGCATTCCGTACTTTGACCCGATGCACGCATATGCCCACCCATTCGCACATTGTGTGTTGTACGGGAATGTAAAGAGGTGCCTCAAGCTCTGGTTTGGCAAGCTGAGCAACAACACGCACCCTAGGCTGGTTCTGCCGAAAGCGATTGTTGATGAGATCCAACGCCGGGCAGCCCTCATCCAACCGCCTCACGACATAGGCCGCCCGTACCATTGCGTGGTGAAGTACTTGGGTGCGTACACGTTCAGTCTTCCCTGCTCATCATTTCAGAAAGAGGCTCAAACGCAGCTGCAGGCAGAAACGATCCTGCTGATTCAACCGAGATCTCCAAACCGCAGGTTTGGCGCTCTGTTTGAGCTAATGCCACTATCGCAATGCAAACTGAAAAAATGTGTCGCCAAAAACATAGGGTTGCCAAGTGTTCGCCAATGTTTTCGAAGAGATACTCAAATCAAACAAACATGGGCTCTACTCCACGCGAATTTTCGCGCCGAGGAGAACGCTCGTGAGGTCGAAATAGTCCTTTTAATAGCGGATTTTCCGCTATTAAAAGGTCTGAAAACCTGCGAATCTTTCAAAAAGGAGAGGGTTAGTACAACGCGTGAAAAAACAAGCTTCTATTGTGAAACCCGAGATGCCACACAATAGAAGCTTGTTTTTTCACGCGTTGTACTAACCCTCTCCTTTTTGAAAGATTCGCAGGTTTTCAGACGCTTTAATAGCGGAAAACCCGCTATTCAAAGGACTATTTCGACCTCACGAGCGTTTTCCTTGCGAAAATTCGCGTGGAGTAGAGCCCATGTTTGTTTGATTTGAGTATCTCTTCGAAAAGATTGGGGAACAGTTGGCAACCCTATGTTGTTGGCGACACATTTTTTCAGTTGGCATTGCGATAGTGGCATTAGCTCAAACAGAGCGCCAAACGTTGTGCTTATCTGAAATGACTCGCGACATGTGCAGGGTACGTGAGGGTGCGGCTGTGCCTGACCTATCCATGAACAAGCGCAATGGTGTTTGTCGTTATGGGGAGTGCGTGTGCTGTTGTGTTAGTTTGTGTAAATCGTACCCGGGGAGGGGTGTTGGGGGGCAGGTATGTGGACCATGGAGGATTTCCTGAATTTCGTGGTATACTACTCACCTTGGTGTTTGGCGATCTGCTGGTCCATTGGAACATGGTCATGGAGGCTGCCTGACAACACCTGCGGCGGGCGGTGTTGCATTACACGCGAGGGATGGTAACAGCAGATAGCCCCCTCACGGAGACGGAGGTACGGCGGGCGCGGGAGGTGGCAAAGGAGCATTTGTGGGAGCACGCCGCGATCATGGAAGATAAGGGCCCGGCGAAGATGCTTACATTCAACATGCGTCTGGCGGTGGTGCACCTGTTCCGGCAAGAATACTATCTAGGGGATGTGGGTGCGGCCATGGAGTTTTGGGGGGAACGAGGTATTCAGCGGGCGAAAGGAATCGTGAAAGACTCTCACGTCAAGAACAAGCCTGTGGAGGCCATCATGAATGGGACGTGCGAGAAGCGCGCCCTGGAGGCATATGTAAGCTTGCATCCAACAATGCGCTCCCTACCGGAGTTAGCCAACGAGCTTTACCCCGGCCAAGCAGCGGTCTCGGCTGGGCTTGTGGACCCAGCCGCGGAGGCTAAGACATCTCCTTGCTATTTCATGGGTACCGGCAGGCGCGTAGCTCACGACGCACCCGTCCTCGCAAGCTGCTTAGCACAACTGCAGCATTTGGTTGGCATGCTGCACCCCCGGCAGCAGGGCGCACAGGCATTATGCACGTGCGATATCATTGTGTACTTGAGGATGTCCCTGAATCTGGAGGAATTCACGTCTTCCTTGTACACGAGGGCGGAGAAGCGAGTCTCCTACCACGTTTCCATCTCGGACACTGGCTTCGGGAACATGCTCCCGACTGGGCTGGACTCCCTATCAGAATTCCCATATGCGAAGGTCCTTGCATACTACCTGGTGATAGACACCGAGAGCCAGCATACGGTGTGCCGTTTGGCCAGTTTGCGAGCGTACCGTCAGGTAGAAGATGCATATATGGAGAACCAAGGAGTCGCTGTGCTCGCCAGAAATGATTACGTAGAGCTGCTACTGCCATGCGCGCTCATCGGAACGAAGGCATTATTCGTTGAAACAAAGAGTAAAGACACGGGCGACAACCTCTACCATGCGGTGCACCTGCTGCGTGAGATCCAAGGCATTCATTGATCCCCTTCCGCGCTTCGTTCAGGTAATAAGAATGTGAACTTTCCTGTGGTATCGTACGTGCCATTTTCTCGTAGGCTGCTCGAAAAAGTCACAAGCGGCAAGGGGTGTAAGTTACTGAGAATCTGGGGTGGGATGCGCAGCTTCCAGGCCTTCTCACAACTGCAACAGCGAGCAGTCCCCGACGTTCCCAACGGTGCTGCAGATCTATCTACGGCAGCAGAATCATTCGCCTGTCACTCTGCACGTGTATGTCACAAAGCCACGTGGGTCATACTACATAGATAGATAGATAGTTAACTGGAAGCTGGATGGAATGGGTTGCATCCCATAGTAGTGTACGTACCCAGCTGCTGACTGCTTGATTGAAGGGTTTTAGGGTTTTAGGGTTTAAACCCTAAATATGGAACCAGTCACAATGTTACATTTGTAAATATCTGTGCGATGGGAAGCATTGTCCTGCCTACACGTGTCTTCTTAACAGCCAATTACGTGCATGCATGTGTATACAATCTTTAAATATCCAGCATATAGCTTTCTTACACGTGTGCATATCTCCTACATTCCAGCCAATCACGTGCTTACATTTGGATAAGATTCTTAAGTTTTCTTAAGTTATCCTTGAGCCATGTGGACAATATCCTCCTACCAAGAAGCTTCCACGTACTTACATTTTCTTAAGTTTTCTTAAGTATAATTCTTAAGTATACTGTCGGCCAATAGCTAACTGTACCGATTTAAATATGCATAGTGTGGGTTTATATCGAAAACTTAAGAAAACTTAAGAAAACTTAAGAAAAACTTAAGAAAACTTAAGAAAACTTAAGAAAGTACTTGCAGAAGTGAACCTCCTTCGCCGAGACCACCTGCTGATCTCCCACGACATCGAATTCCCACGCGAGCAGAGATTGAGGCGCAATGTCGCAGTCAGGTGTGCTCTCTTGAGGGCGGCCAACGTAGTAGCCTGCCGTTGTTGACGCCCGCCGTGCAGGAAAAGTCGGAGCACCTGCTCGAGCAGTTCTACAAGGAGCCGGACCCTTGGAAGGGTGGGCACGCGAAGTGGGTCACCGACTGGACACGGAGTCCTTCACGGGTGAATGCTGGGGACCATCCGTCGATGGACACCCCGCTCGATTATCACTGGTCAGACCAGAGGTTGTATCTGGACCGGCATCACATCGCGCGCCTCTGCCGCATCCTCCAGAACCCCGCCCAGGACATGCCGAGCAGACCCTCTTGTGAGCATGTCTGCGTGGAGTTCACCCGCTGCCTCGAACAGAAGTGGGTGAACATGCACCAGCTGATGGCCCCGAACTGGCTATATGTGGACCAAAAGCTGACGCACGACGATCAGAAGGACTGCTGGGTGCTCGATGGCGACTACATGACGCATGTGCCGTCCTCGGCCAGCAAGCAGGACGTCGTCAGGCCCCGGGAGATCAGCAGGGTGCAGTGCGACTACAACCCAATCCAGAAGCTGCAGAACACGCTCCAGTCGTTGCTCAAGTACCCCAGTGGTGAAGTCACTGGCACCCTTATGTGGGATTTGAGGAAGCGCGTCTTCTGTGTTCAGCCGAGCGCAGCCACGCAGCAGCTTGATCTGCTGCACCGCACGTTGTCTCATGTGCGCGTGTTCAATGGCGAGGAGGTCCTGGGCGAGCTCCAGCTCCCTCACTGGTACGAGAGTACGGGCGTCTGGACGTACCAGTTGCTCAGATACCTCTGCCCAGTGGATATTGAGGCTCTCTCTGATGGCATACTCCGTCAGTATGCTCGACATGGCGGCGAGAGACCTCATCTGGAGCTCGTCTTCTCGGATTCTAGCACCAAGTACTACCCAGTGGGGGATGGTCTTGGGGGACCTGGCAGGGTGTTCTCCGAGAATGCTGCCGCCCAGGAGTACGTGCGCCTGGGGGAGATGCGGAAGATGCTCAAGTCGGTCGACACCAGGCGGCAGGGCTACGAGGCGCTCGATGCGGACGCAAAGCGCAGGCCACCACCGCCCGATGACATGGCTCGTTTACGGCTCACTAAGCGTGCCCCTGCGCAGCCGCCTGTCCCCGCCGCTGTGGCAGGACCATCCCGGGCTGTGGCAGTACCATCCCAGGCTATAGCAGGCCCATCTCGAGCTGCCGCTGTGCCACCTCAGGCTGCCGCTGGCCCTTCTCGTGCCAGGTCCGCCAGTGGCTCGCCGCCGCGCTCGCCACGCACCAGCGCCTTCCTAGCCCTCATGCATGGGCCTACTCCATCGCCGGCATCCAGCGACGGTGGGCCCGTGGAGGATTCTCATGCGCCGTCATCTCAACTCGTTTGCGCCGCTGCCGCTCGTCCTTCTCAAGGGGAATTGCCCCCTGCATCGCCTGCTGCGAGCGACGCTGGCACATGGGCAGACCCGCGTGATGCCCGGCCACGTTCCTCGGGAGGCGCACCTTCTTCGCCTCCGAGTCCGCCACGGGCGCGTCAGCTGTCTCAGTCCCCTACAAGGCCTCCATCTCCGGCGGGGTCGGATTGGGATGCCGTGCGGATGGCCACCTCATCCGTCAGTTCGGTGGGCAGGTTTCTGACCGTGGCAGAGGTGCGCAGCTTGAGGGAACGCCGCAACCTCGCCGTCTTCATGGTGAAGTTTGCCGTGGCACATACGAACCGCTGCCGGGACCAGCGGATCGTGTATGAGCTGGGCGTGTGCAACCAGGAGCGGGGTCTCGGGATGCGGAATCATCCGGGCATCACCAGCGCAGTCGCCAGGAAGCACGACAAGACAATCGCTTGCGGGCAGCGGGGCTGGCGCCTCCCTCTTGGGGGACAGACAGTGTCTGCCAACCTGTTGGAGGCCATCATGTCCGCCTATGCTGATCTGTCGCATCGTGCCTCAGGACACACGCTCGACGGAGGTTATGCAAGGAACATCGAGTTCACGCTGTGCAAGTACGTGGAGCTTGGGTCAGCGCACGTGCTGCGCTGCATGGCGCACCCAAACGCCACGCCAGTGCATTACATTTTCATGGATGATCATCGGTGTCTGTCTTGGCGGACGGAGTTCACGAACGATTATCTTGGGCGGGACGACCGGAAGTTCACTCACATGCAGTGGGGTTACTCGGAAACGGCCGTGCCCTGGTTGCAGACGGCCCTGCGCGTCTTGGAGGCGCTCCTTCTCTCGCCACAGCCGCCCGACCGTGAGGCTCGTCTGGCCGTGAGGCCGGAGCACGTGGATACGAGCTGGTCAAGGAATGTGGACGAGGTTCGCGACCCCCCTGCGCGTCGTCAATGGCCGCCTTCTCCCGGGACGTTCGAGCATCAGCCGACCGTAGGTGGTGCTGCGCGTGCGCCTGCCCCTTCCGTTGACCGCCATGGGGCTGCTACCCATGTCGTCCACGCGCCGCGGACGTCCAGGATCCCAGCCAGCCACGTCTCACGCCGTCCTCCTTCTCCAGCTCTCTCAAATTGGAGTGAGGCTACGCAAGCGTTCCAGCATTATACAGACGAACGGCGTGAGGCGCAGCGCGGGCAAGCGCATTTTCAAGAGGGCTCCCCGGGCACAGCGGGCGGGCAGCCCTGATGCACAACCGACGCTGTGGCCGTGGGCTGCCTGCACGGGCGGTCCACTTACGGCCAGGAGTCCTGCGGGCGTGTTTTTCGCTTGCAGGCAGTGCAGTGATTTGGTGGTGGTTGGTACGAGGTACCGTGCCCATAGTAGCCGTCTGGGCGATGTGGGAAGCGACATCGTGGCACTTGACATGGTGCCCTTTTCGCATTTGGTGGGGGCGCTTTGTGGCCTCGTTTTTGAACTGGCTGCCGGTGTGGTGGTCGACTGCTCGACGTTATCCCCGTCGTGCATACTATGACTTTTGGGTCTTATGGGCCCTCGCCTGCGTTTGGTACGTTGGGTTGCTTGTCCTGCGCACCACGGGCATCTATGCTGGCGTGCACCGTGTTCATGCCGAAGGTTGGACGGTCGTGCCCCTACGCGCTGTGGTCATTTTCTTGACGTGCTGGTCGCAGTGTGCGGCCGCCCTCCTGATCGCAGTCCTTGCTTGGCTTTGGGTTTGTGCCAGCGTCTTCGCGGAGGATGTGGCGTGCCAAGCCCTTCATGTCCCAGACGACCCTTTGGACGCACATCACATTCGACGTGCCCGTGGATGGGGTGTTCCGTCTTTACGTTGGTCTCAAGTTTTCCTGTTGGGCCGCGTGCGCCTGCCCGCTTTGCCGGCCAGGTTGAACAAACCTCGCTTTGCAGCGCGCTGGGCGCAGCTTCGGCGCAACCTTCGGCTTCATTGCATCGCGCAGGCCGCTTATGTCGCGCTGGTCCTTGCGGTCGTGGTCTTCACCGCCGCTGGGGGGAGTACTCGCTTGGCGCACGGGGGGTGGAGAGTATGGGCGTGCTTCTTCGCTTCGAACTCGCCAGCAGCCGCAGTGCGCTTCAACAGAATTTTACGATTTTTTCTGCTTTTGTGCGGGGTTTTGTGGGTCGCTGGCAAGCTGGCTGAGGGCGTGCCCATGCACAATGCCATGTCGCCCGCGCGCAGTGCTTGGGGTGCATCCCCCTGCACTTCATGGGAGGCCCAGCAGTCCTCGAGGCAATGGGAGCCGGGCTGGGAAGCCAACATCGCGGAGCAGGATGAGGTCTTGCCGTACACCGTGCTGGACGAGCTCCAACCTCTAGGTGACACGACAGTGACCAAGGACGAGGCAGCGTGGCTCGACACTGAGCTCAATGCCACGTTTGGAGGACATCCTGACTTCAAGGAGGAGCACTGGGAGGAAATGCGAAATGTTCTTCGCAGGTGCAAGGCCACGTTTGCCAACAGTCCTCACGATCTTACAGGCTACAAGGGCAAGGCGGAGCACAACACGTTCTCTATTCCTTTTATAGACGAATCCAAGGCCGCTTACCAGAGGCCCAGGAAGTACAGCCCGGGCGAGCAGGAAATCATCGATATCCACTGCAAGGAACTCCTGGAGTATGGCTTCATAGAGCCGGCAGCCAAGCACTGCAGGCATGCGAGCAACGTCGTCGTGGCTGGCAAGAAGGATCATGAGACCGGCCTTTGGACCCAGACGAGGTTCTGCGTGGACCTCAGGGGTGTCAACCGGCACTCCCTCAAGGACAACACGCTTCCACACCGACCAGAAGAGCTCTACCAGAAGGTCGCGAAGGCCAAGTTCAAGACTACGCTGGATGCCACCAAAGCCTTCCACCAGATTCCCATGGCCACGTAAGAGGACAGAAGCAAGACGGCGTTCTGGTGGAAGAATCAGCTCTACCAGTACACCTCGATGCCGTTTGGGGCAGCTGGGGCAACATCTGCGTTCGTGAGGATCATGGATTACGAGTTGCGCCATTTGCAGCACTGTACTGTGGCGTACGTAGATGACGTGGTGGTCTACACAGACTCCACGCCTGAGCAGCATCTGAAGGACGTTGAGAACGTGTTACGTACCTTGGGGGACGCAGGCATAAGATTGCACGCAGGCAAGAGCACTTTCGGCGCAGCCACGGTGGACTTTCTGGGTTACCGCATTGGGCACAATTCCATTGGCGCGCAGGAGGCGAAATGCAAGGCCATCCAGGAGCTTCCGAGGCCGCAAGACAAGACGGGGCTTCGCTCCATCCTGGGCATGATGAACTATTACAAGGGCTTAGTGGGTGAGCCAGGAGGGCCAAATTACTCAGAGATGGCCCGCCCTCTCAACGACTTGCTCAAGAAAGAGATCACTGACATCAAGGGAGCTTGGGGGAAGGATCAAGACCGAGCACTCCAGGAGCTGAAGGACGCGCTCTGCTCTGGGAGATGTCTGAGGCCTATCGACTACGACAGACCCCTCATATTGTATACTGATTGGAGCACCTACGGCATTGGCGCAGTGCTGGGCCAGAAGGATGACGATGGCAAGGAGTACATCTGCATGGCGATCAGTCGATCTTTGAGTAAGACAGAAAGGCAGTACGCCAGCTTCAAGGGTGAGATGCTTGCAGTGGTGTGGGCAGTGCGCACATTGAGACAGTACCTGCATGGAGTACACTTCACGCTGGTGACTGACCACTCACCGCTCACCACTTTGATGGAGAAGGCTGATCTTCAGGGTCAGCACTTACGTTGGGCAATCAGCTTGCAGGAGTTCGACTTCACGGTGCAGTATCGCCCAGGAGCCAAGAACAGCAACGCGGACGTGCCCTCTCGCTACCCGTTACCAACCACGACAGACGAGACTGGGGCAAGGCACGAGAGAGAAAAGGTGACTGCGCTTCACGCAGGCGTGGGGGAAGTGCGCGGGAAGGATTTCCGTGATCACTTGTGCTTCATGTTGGCTGGGGAGGTTTCCCCAGGGGACGAGGTCACGCCAGAGGTCCAAGTTGCCAACTATTGCAAGAGGGCTGCCGTGGAGCAGCTGGGCACGGGGCCAGCGCATCGCTTGTTCGATTTGCACCACCAGGAAGAGTTGGAGTGCAACCAGGTGGCGATGTTCGACACTGATCTTCCCGAATTGGTGATCGACTCTGGAAGGTTGGCGAGGGCAGCGTGGAAAGCGCTGAGCCTGACACGACCTACGCGAGGCACGCATGGTGAAGGGAGTCCCGCGGTGTACAGCAACGAGTACTTCGAAGGCGAACGTATCCTGAAGCCCGAGAAGGTGGACACCACACATGGCACCCAGGGGGGGGTCGAAATGACCATCTAGGGGTTTGGGTTTTATTTGGAGAATTATCCAATGTATGCCAACAATACTAATAGCAATATTACCTATTTCGATGTTGCCAAAAACGATGGTGACGACCATTTTGGCTCATTCGAATGCATTTGTTGTGCAGCAAATGGAAAAGTGAGGGGGGTGTAGGACGTATGACTTAGGGTTTGAGCGTGTTGGCAATCTGCACTTGTTGGAAGCGTGAAAATTGGTGCTATGTGAGTGCTAATGTTATTATATATGTACATACAAAAGTTGTAGGTATGACAAATAGTCTTAGGAGTGTTGAAACCTCAAATTGGTTCACAAGATACGTTATTCGTGAAAACGCGCTAAGAATGAAAATGATAATAATAATACCAACAAGGTAACCTATCCAAGCCTAGTTCTACAACAAGAGTGCATATAATACAACTAGTTTCTATGCTTTTTGAGCTCTCAAACATACGGCAGCCTCACACAACTGGATGCCGATGATCCCAACCGTTTTCAGGCATACAGTGAACAGCAGCAACCCATGCAACGGATGCTCGGACCTTTCCTATGCACTTGATAGTGCCTCCCTCAAACACAAAGGGAACGCCACACAAAATACACAGGCTATGTGCGTGACTATCTATCTATTTAATAAGTGCTTCAACGGGGCATCTCGGTGCTGTTGGCTGTGGAATCGACGGCGCGTACGGTCGCCGTCGGTTCTGGCTACCCCCCCACCCCCCAGGAACTGTTGGGAATTAAACCCAAGCTGAGCGGGGTGAGCCCCAATACTCAGACTACAGTCCCGAAAAATATCACTCTGTTTTGGCACACCGTTCCAAGCGCATCGTTCCCTCACTGCGTGTTGAATCGCAGTCAGGGTTGTATCTTGTTTCCCTATCAAAAGTGCAGCAAACGGGATGGTGTGTTCCCTTCTATTATGTAATACTAGACGGTCGCAAATCCTTCCGCAAAAGGGGAATAGTTTCCTCTTCAGCAGCGGCACTTGTATCCCCACCCCCCCCCCTCCCGGGACTGTTGGGAATTAAACCCAAGCTGAGTGGCGTTCGCCCAATACTCAGACTGCAGCCCCAAAAATACCACTCATCCCAGCAGGAGTATGGTGCCAAGATATGCACCCGCAAGTAGGCCTGTGCCTTAGGCAAACTAAACTAAGGTAAAGAGATGAGGCTTGCAGGCTGCACTGAGCCTGCTGCAGTCTCATTACTATTTTCTCGGCGCTGCCGCGCTCAACAATTCTGACCTCCGCAAAACGAATAATGACAGTTTTCGTTAACTGAAAAAAAAAGGCTGCTCTTCAGTTCGAAACAGTCCGCGAAAAAATATACCTTTGGTATACCTTTTCGGGAGTTTTTTTTAAACTCTGCAAGCGGATCTGCACACAACAAAGTACGCCAGAGTTAGAGGGGGGAGCAGGGGCGATTAGACCCGAGGACGCACAAGTCCCCCCAGAGAATTACTCTCTGGACGCGCTGCTCCCTTTAAGTAAAAAGATAAAAACCTTCCTGTGAGGCAAAAAAAGGCTGTGACCAAGTGTGAGCACATGCGATGCAGCACAGAGTGCACCGCAGCAGTTCCAGCCTGCGGGCGGAATTTTAGGACTTAAGCGGTGGCCCTCGTGTCAGCAGCGAACGCGTCAAACTCCTATTAACTCAAGCCCGAACTTAACATTCGTTAACACCAAAAGTTTTTAAAAAGGGGTAACCTACAATCTCAGCAAAACATTTCACCACTCTATGTTTCCAATTCTTAGATTTCTCCTAGTTTCACACAGCTGGGCAGTACGCAAATAGCTCATACCTGCGCGTTAGTCCACCTTATACGCGTTCTTACAGGGTGCTGCTAGGTCGTGAGCGAACGTCCAGACCAGAAAATGTTTTTTGAAACACTTAAAAACAAATATTTGGATGCCCGCCGCCTCCACTTGCCACGTCGGACCGCTCCGCGTGCGGAGACCGCCGCACTGTCCGGTTCAATTTTTCGCGCGAACAAACAATCGTTTTTGGCATGAAGAACCGATTCCTAGATGGTCATTTACCGACTGTCATGGGTGCCATGTGCAGGGTGTTGAGCAAGCAGTTCTTCTCGCAAGCTCGGGAGGAAGGTATAGTATGCTACGAGCCATGTGGAGGCCTTTGTGCTGGTCTGGAGATGCTGCTTCGCAGTGGCATGAAGGTGGATCAATACCTATATCAAGACATATCACCAAGCAGCCAGGCAGTGGCCAGAGCCAGATGCACGGCGCTGCTACGACGATACCCTGACCTCATCTCGCCCAGTGCGGTAGAATTTGGGGCTCTACCCCAAGATCTGCGCGACACGACGAGCGCTGACTTCATACGGGCAGGAGCTCTTCGAGGACGTCAGTGGGTCATGGTGTGTGGGTTCCCATGCCAGGACCTTTCCCCTGCTGGGACGCTTACAGGCCTGGACGGCAGGCATAGCAAATTATTTTACGAAGTGGTTCGGCTTCTATCCACGCTGCAGCAGCTACAGCAGCAGAAGCCCCCAGGATACATCCTGGAGAACGTGTCCCCATTGTCGCACAGGCCCGGGACCAAGATCAGGGACGAGGTGTTCCCGTACATTGCCAGCATCATTGGCCGACCAGTGTCCTTTGATGCAGCACAAGCAGGCGCTTACGCACATCGATTGCGAGCGTATTGGAGCAACTTGTTCCAGGGCCACCAGTTCCGCTCCGTTATGAGCAAGGTGGCGAGACCAGAAGGACGAGTTGTGTCGTCGATCCTGTCCAAGGGCTGGCAGCCCAGGCCAGTGATAAGAACGGACCGCGCGCCTCACTACGTGGTGAACGTGGTGGGAGAACCATTGAGGGCTCTTCCCACCATCATGGCGACGCAAGGGTCAAGAGCATTCAGAAAAGCAAGGATGGGCACTGTGGTGCGCAACCAGAATGATGAAGACATCGAGGAGGAGTCCAGAGAGGTGAACCTCGACGAGAAGGCGCTAGCCATGGGCTACAGCGCAAGCGAACTACGCATGGCCGATGGCCTGAACGACACGGAACTGGCGAGCATTCTGGGCCTGGCCATGGATCGCAGGGCTATGGAACTGTTGATGGCGGTCGCAGAAGCAAGCAGGAAGGGGCTTCCTCACAGCGAGGAGTCCTTGGAGGCGGAGAATTCCCCAGGACAGCCGATAGCTGTAGACAACAACTGGGCGGACCACGCGAGGTCGGACCCTCAGCAGAGGCAAGCTTTGCTGGCGGAATGGGTTGAGAATTCAAACGCATATACTCAGCAGGTGGCGAAGACCATGAGTCACCGTGACTGGGAGGAGAAGCTGCAGATAATGTGCTCGCAAGGGCAAAAGGGTGCAGAAGGAATTGGGACCCAGCGACAGAAGGCTGGGACCAAGAAGAAGAAGAAGAACGAGTGGCAGCTCCACACCATCGAGCAGTATCGCCGGAGGCACGAGAGCCACTTCGTGAAGGAGGGCGCAGCTCCAGCAGTGCGCGTCAACGTGCCTGCTTGGAGTCCGCCTGCCAAAGATCGATGTAGAGATGAGACTGCCCAGATTGGCGTGCACCACCAGGCTCGCGGACTTGATGGCCAGCGTGGCCGAGCAGCAGGCTAACCGCGAGAAGTATCGAGATGTTCATGATGACGCATGGTGCCTCAGATGGTTGAGGTCCAATGGTGGCGTGAAGTTACCAGAAGACGAAGTCCATCGCGTGAGGAGGCGCGCAGCACGACATCGATGGGATGAAGCTACGGACGAGATCTACATGATCACGTTGTCAGGCAAGGAAGTGAGGATACCCAAGCCTGCTGACCGTCTTGCGTTGGTCAAAGAATATCATTCCAGAACGGGCCATTGGGGTATAAGGCGCACGCAGCATCTTCTGTGGCAGCGTCATTGGTGGGCCGATCTGAGGAAGGACGTTGAGGCCGTGGTGACCCAATGTGAAACCCGTGCCAGCGTGTGAAGACTCATTACGCAAGGGAAGAGGCGTGCCTGTCGCCCCTTGAGATCGTGTCATTCATGTACCGGTGGTCATTGAACCTAGCGTGGCCTTCAAGGAGAGAGACCAAGGCGGGCAACAACAGGGTGCTCATCATTACCGAGCACTACACCAGGTTCATAGTCTGCGTGCCCATTCCCGACAAGGAGGCGAGGACCATTGCAGCGGCATTTCGCAGCCATGTCCTGGCGGTATTCGGGGCGCCAGCAGAGTGCCTGGTGGATGGAGGCAAGGAGTTCGAGGGCGAATTCAAACAGTTATGCAGAGACTGCCTGATAGACCGCCGAGTCACATCGCCAGACTCACCGGAAGGCAATGGCCTCACGGAGCGGGTGGTGCGTACGATGAAGTTCTGTTTCAAGAAGATCGCCTTGGAGAAGGGCCTCGACTATGCGTGGGACGAGCAGCTCTGGTCACTCGTGCTGAGCTATAATGCAGCGCGTCAAGAGTCCACAGGAGTGGCACCGTTCACTTTGTTATTTGCCCAAGAGGCAGTGGTGCCACCGGACTTGAAGCGAGCGCCCAGCATAGATTTCAGTCTCGAGATCGAGGATGACAAGGACGCACGGGTCAAGGAGCTCCTGCTAAGGGCAGAGGTGGTGAAGCGACTGATGGTGCACGCTGGTTGCAGTGTAGAGGTGGCACAACATCGTGACACTCTACATTACGAAGGAAGAAGGGGTGGTGGGATTGAGCCCAAACCACACCAGTTTAAGGTGGGTGACTTTGTCTACATTAGACAGAAGCCTCGCAGCGGCATGGAAGTCGCGACCAAGTCCGCCATTCTGAAGTTGGTCAAAATGCAGCGGGATGGTGTGGTGGTGCTTGAGGACGCCACCAAGTTAAGAGAGAAGAGCACTGTGCAGAGCATCGCGCCATGTCACCTACAGGTGAAGGACCAGTATGATTGCAGTGCAGCCGTTCCCAGCAAGCACCTGGCATGCGAAGTGTGCAGGAGGACTGATGGGGAGGCAGAGATGTTGCTATGTGACGCATGCAACAGGGGTTACCACTTGTGGTGTCTTAACCCAGCATTGGATGGAGTACCAGAAGGCGAGTGGCTATGTCCCAGGTGCTCAGGCACGGGAATTCAAGCTGCCAACGCCGAGGTGCAGACCTAGGAAGATGAGAGCTCTGGAGTCCACCTGGAGGACAGACTGGGCATAAAGGAGCAGCAGCTTAACGAGAAGCTGTCCTCGGAGATGCGCCTGCTGCCAGCAGACGTGGGTCCTCGCCGCGTGGTGAAGGGGGACAAATCTCAACTACATGGGAAGCGTGTAGAGGGGGACCATCCTTATTAAATACAACTGTATTCCTTAAGTACCTTCTGTATTTTGCCAGGATTTCCCAGTATTTCGGAACGCTTCCCATGTAGTGAGCACCTACGGTTATCTATGGCAAATCTTCATACGCCGACACTACAATCGATCAGTAGAACGGTAAATGTTGCCATTATTGAATTATATTATATATATTACTGTTTTGGATACATTCCGCGTGATCGATCAGTAGAACGTTAAATGTTGCCCATATCATATATTATATAACATATTACTGTTTTGGATACATTCCGCGTGATTTATAAGCCTATACGGCAATTGTTGCCCATATTGAATTATATTATATATATTAGTGTTTGGGATACATTTACCGTTTTTCTCTTCCGATATCTTATGGAAACCCAAATATTCAACGCTGATTGTTTTGATATTTTACCGAACATTGATAATAATTTAATAGATTTAGTTATATTAGATTTACCATATAATCAAACAGCATGCAAATTTGATAATCAGATTATTGATTTAGATCGGTTATGGAAAGAACTGAAACGTATCGGTAAACCTCGAACTGCATATGTATTTTTTTGTACAACTCGGTTCGGACATAAGTTAATATCCAGCAATGAAAGAATGTTCAAATATGATATTGTATGGCAGAAATCGACGAGTTCTGGATTCTATCATTGCAATCATCAACCACTCCGATCGCACGAAATGTTATACATATTCTATGATAAATTACCGACCTATAATCCACAAATGATTGACGGAATTCCTTACACACGACAGCCTGGTCGACGCACTGAATTATATACTGGTAACAGTCCAAGAATCGATACTATATCTAATGGGAAACGGTTCCCGAAATCTGTAATAAGTATTGCTAATGGTAATTACAAAAGTAAACACCCAACTGCCAAACCTTATGATATATTAGAATGGATTGTTAAAACTTATTCAAATGAAAATGATAATATACTGGACCCATTCATGGGCATCGGAACAACTGGTAAAGTATGCAAAGCTAATAATCGAAACTTTATTGGAATTGAAATTGATCAAAAATATTATCTAATAACTGTAATCTAAT
Organism: Cymbomonas tetramitiformis; assembly: GCA_001247695.2. Lineage (NCBI taxonomy): Eukaryota > Viridiplantae > Chlorophyta > Pyramimonadophyceae > Pyramimonadales > Pyramimonadaceae > Cymbomonas > Cymbomonas tetramitiformis. Next base: position 16,179 of record LGRX02028354.1, read on the forward strand.
CGACAATAAAACTTGACACAGGTAAGACATGTAGGTTCTCCATGAGTGGGGTTTGGATTTCTAACTTCCAAATAGTATCGATGCCTCCGACATACATATTTTTCACATTCATAACAAATTCTATTGCACATATGATAGCATAAAGAACACTGCTCATTTTCTTCTTCCGGTAAATACCGATAAGACTCCTGCAAATTCAAACCTGAAACATTCAGTATCACTAAATATTATTTAATTATTGTTCCAGTTACCAGGTACCCCCCCAGATTCTACAAAAACAAGGAATGCATATTGGTGTTTGATCAGCAAAAACCCGGGAGACACATGGCCTACAAACTAATTGTCTACACTCACGACAATTTTGAACAAATGTCTCTCTATTACAATTGTAACAGTATACAATTGGTATGTCCACATTCTCCTCAGCTTCCGCCTGATACAAGGCACAATACCGATCTATGAAATTCCCATTTTACTCATACAAGTATAACAAGTAGGTGCCATCCCTACAGAGAGCCTACACAAATGGGCCTTGCAGACCCTTTTCCCACATCTATTGCATATTTCAACATACAGGAAATTATTACAACTGGGAATGTGACATCCAGCCACTTTGACCATTATCCTATGGCAGTTTTTGCACATTGCATCTGTTTCAATGTAAGGTTCAACCTGCAATGTCAAACCACAAACAATCTACCATTTCCAATCGGGTCCGTGGGTCTGTTTCATCCTACAAACCATGCAACATAAGCTCAAACCATTGGAATCTTTTTTGCTCACTTTTCTGAGGACTGCTTTCAGATGCTTATTCAAAACCAAGGGTTTTGGCTCCTCCCGAAAATATTCTTGGGCATGAGGATAATCAGGATTTCCTAACAAGGAACCATATGCCAGTTCAGGTTCGCCAGAAAATTGGCATAAAGCTGTATTCAGAAGAGCCCATTCCTTATCAACTTGAGATTGAAATTCTGGTAAATCCTGTATTGAACACAACACACTAATCTAAGAATCATTATAATACATTTCCTAATATGAAAGGGTCAATAATTACCTGATCATCTGATTCCTCAGAATCTTCAGAATCATCATCACCATCACCATCATCATTACCATCATCAGGATCCTCAGCAGCATCCTCAGCAGCATCCTCATCCTCAATAATAATTACCTCATCATCTGCAAAATACATTTACAATAATGAAAAAGTAAGTATTTGTTACTTGCTAGTGGAACCTTCCTTCTCAAGATGTTCCCTAATACATTTCTCACGATATCTTTGTGATAATTTCTTTCTGGCTACAAAACCCCTGACATCACCACCATGGTCGTTACCAATATGCATGCTCTTACGTCTTCCTACACCTTCTCGAGAATCTTTATCATTCACAAACATGTAAGAGCCTTGTGTTTTCAATAAAGCATATTCCTCACCAGTATTGTCCTCGAACCTCTTCTGCTTCTTGGCAGTTTCCTCAGAATATGCAAATAACATTACAATAATAAAAAAAGTAAGAGTATTACTTGCTAGTGGAACCTTCAATTTCCCCCTTGGCTAATAACTCTTCCCTCCAGGCTATTTCAGAAACAGGAACTTCAAAATCTGGCTTGTTCTTATATTCTGCCAGATTCTTCACAGTACAAGCTTTTGCCATCATTCCCCTATTGGTAACAGCTTTAACTTGGCTAGGAAGAAGACCCACTTTCAATTTCCTGAGATCAGAACGAAGCTTCATGGGAGAGTGTTTCAATGCTAAAAGCTTCTTACCCTTCTCTGCGAGCCTCTCCTGCTTCTTGGCAACTGAACGAGACACCTGCATATTTAATCACTACGATAATATTCATCAGGAATATTTACATAGTAATCCTCCTCTGAGGTAGTATACCCACAGTACAGGTCCTGATATGCACGGTCCTCCAACTCATACTCCCTTTCTATGCTACGTTCACTTCCTATAGAAATCAATTCTGCATCTATATTTATTCTGCCTGAATATGCTATTATACATTCTATACAGCAATCTGTAGATATGCAGAAAACACATCTCAATTTCTGACATGAAGAAATTGGACATGAAAAAATGCCTTCAAGATGATTACACATATTGCAGCAGGGTGCCTGAAAATGCACAACTGTTTAATAAGAATAGTTTACAAGAAGAATGATAATTATAACAGTAATACATTACCTTAGATGCAGGTGCAGATGCCTCCTCGGTATCAGGAGCAAGTTCAGATATAGGCCTCTTGCCTCTGTCCTGTAATTACATAATTACCAAAATGATAAGTACATTGTTTCTAAGCAATGCAACCTACAAGCCAAACAAAGAAGGCAGTCATGACTGCAATCACCTCAGTGAATACAATGTTCTGCAGAAGGGCTGCATGCTCACTCATGAAAAGATCCACCTTCATGTTGCCAAGACAAATGGGATGAGTCTTCATTATCTTATCATGGCAATTGTACCAAAGACCAACTGCCTCTACAAATGCATGCATCATGCAAAAGAATACAGTGGCAATAATCACAACTACCAGCAGCCTGATCAAAATATGTTGATCTTTGATGGCCTTTTGCAACTGAGCTGCTCTGGCCTCAGGCTGCATATTCTTCAGATTTTTGACCCATGCTTCGGCCTCCTCACGTTCAGCAGGTTTAAAGGAAACTCCATTCCCAACACCCATCTTGTACTTGATTCCTGCATCAAGGGCCTTGTGCCATCGATCGTATACACCAGCTTTGGGTCCACCCCTAATAGCATACAGGAGCTTGCCACCATCATGGGCCCGGGGACTAACCAGGCCCTCAGTAGGGGCTGCAGCAGAGCCACTGGCACCAGCACCACCAAGAGTTGACATTTTTGGAGCCATATCTGCACAAAAGAACAATATACATACACAATACTATTATTTCATTATGAAAAGAGTACATACTTATCTTTATCAATCAGTCTTTGGATATTCCTCAGACACAAAGCCTATACCATATCTAAAAGACCACTTGTAAACTAAAGGCCTATTTTCAGACAAAGGTGCTGCTTCTACTGCTGCTTCTGCTGCTGCCACGGAGATACGAGGTTCTGGAGCTTCGGCTGTTGCAGACATAGAACGGGCTGCTGCAGACATAGCACGTATAGTCACAGGCATAACTACCTGAAGATAGAAGAAAGTTGAAGTAAGTTAGGAGTCTTGAAAACCTGCAAACAAACAACAAACAGACTACAGTCACTCACCCGGATTTCTCTGAGTTAAACACCCAGTCCTCAGGCTTTTCCTCAGGAAACTCCCTATAGTGATGGTCCCACCAACTCTTGGGTAACTCCTTTGACTCATCCGGCTTCGGATCTGCTTTCTTTTTACCTTTAACTTTCTTTTCTGCAGCTGCTGCTTTTTTCAGTTTCTTTTCTTCTGCTTCTGCTGCCAGTTCAACTATTCTTTTATGTGCTTTATAGTTAAGTGCTGTATAACGGGCCTTAAGGTCTTCATATTTTCCCTGCAAAGTTTCAACTTCAGCTTCAAGCTCAGCAATCCGTTGGTCTTTGTCATCCGAAGTTCTGTCAGGGGACTTCAGAACCCGGATCTTGGTGGCCGGTGCTCTTTTCAAAGCAGCTATTTCCTGGTTCAGTTGGTTAGTCAGTGTACAGTTTTCAAGGTTTGCAGCAGTCAACTGGTCAATATGTTCCTTTTTTTCAGAAAGGTCAGTCTCAGCGAGGAGAAGTTCAGCTTCGTTCTCAGAAAGGGAAACTTTCAGCTCAGAGTTTTCACGGGTCAGTTCTTCGATGCGTGCAGTCAGTTCACTGTCCTTTTCAGTTTCCTTTTCAGGGAGCCCGTCAGGGTATTTCAGGTCATAAAAACCCAACTCGTTGTCTATTATTTCACGCTGTTCTTCAGTCAATCCGGTATCCTCCAACTGACTCAGAACTTTCAGGTATTTTTCACAGTCCTCTTGCCAGCAACAGTAACCGCAAGAGCCCTTAGACTTTTCAGAGTCAGAGTCAGAAAGAACTGGGGGTTCTGGAACTGAAACTATCGGTTTAGAACTTGTACTGGCTGCTGGTGGTGCTTCTTTGATGCGTTTCGGCTGGCGAGGTTTGGTGGTCACGGGAGAAGAAACGGGCGAATCCAGCGTGAGTTTGGCCATAGTCAAAGAGAACTGGGCACGGTTTTCTAACTGTTCCGAAAAGAAGCCTGCACGGGTCTCTTGCATACTGTCTAAAAACGCATCACACGTTTGACCCAACTCTGCGAACCCGACGTCCTCAAAAGCCTGTTCTTGATCCGCGGCCTTGCCGGCAGTGTAACAAGGTAAAACTACTTTCTGGTACAAAGTATTTACGATAGAACAATAGACTGCTGCGTCCTCCGAATCCTGTAACTTGTCGCACTGTTTGGCAAATAAAGCAGGAGCACCAGATATAGAATATACTTTCGCACACGTTTCGTCTCTGTGATCCGCGTTAGAACAAAAAACACCACCGTACGCACAAAAATTTCCACAGCGACCTAAAAAGCCGTTGTCGAAAACTGGTCTGACACAATAAGTTCTCCCTACTTTCGCCTTCCTTGAACGAATCATAAAAGTGGGCGACTGACGCAGCGGATCCCAGATAATACCTGCACTGTTAGGCTTCCGCGAAGTCACAACAAAAGAGGGAGAAGATTCGTCCATATTTTTACCTTTAAGAAGGTTGAAGAAAGCAAGCGAGCTGTGCGAAAGCTGTGCTGACGGTGACTGGCGGCGGGAACTTTTGTGAAAAGTGATGAAAATAGCCTGTTGGCGGCTATAAGACAAAGATACGATGATAAGATACGATGATAAGATAACGCCGCCAATGCTATCGCCACTTGTATCGACGGCATGACCGACGGTATGACCGACGCTTTTGGACACTTGATCTGGTAACCGCCACGTTACCGTCTTCGTGCGTGCGTACTGCGTACTGATACTGTAGTGTCATCATGATCGTAAATTGAAAACTGTTTTTCGCTAAGTATTTCCCTGGGAATAGAGATAGAGAAAATTAAAAAGAACTTTTACCAGTTATTTCTTTGTTTTCATTTAAGAAATAAATATAAGTATATATATTAATATGGCTTTGACTGAAGCTCAATTAAAAGCTCAAAGGAAGTATAGAGAGACTCATGTTGAAAAAACGAAGGCTTTGAACCGTAAGCATCAAAAAACATGGTACGAAAATCACAAAGAATTGCATCGAGAAAAAATGAGGGAATATCAACGATGTCGTCGAGCAATATTAAAAAACGCTATTTGTTGCCAGAATTGAATTATATTATATATATTAGTGTTTTGGCAACATTCATCGCTTATTCTTATAAACATATTTAAAGAATATTATGTATATATAAGTATATATGGATTTCGCAAACATTGATAAGAGTAAGCATGCTATTGTTAATTATCTCGGTCTCAAATGGATCAAGAATATTTCCAAAATGTATGGTGCTCAAAATTATGTCTTGTCTACCATAGAGAATGAAGAAATTCTAATAAAAGCTGAAAATCCAAATCATCAATCATCTCTTTGGACAAAAGTAAATCATCAAGAATTGTTGAAATTGATACAAAATAATCATGGTATTTATGAAGTTATACAATCTCATGTGAAACGAAAAGTGTTCTTTGATATTGATGGCAAGGAAGAAATAGATCTAAACGTATTGAAAACAACTATTCTCGATAAATTCCCAAATGCCAATATGCAAATTAGCGGCTCAACTTTACCGAAAAAAGGAGTACCAAATTGGTCATATCATATTACCTTATCAAATTACTACTTCAAGAATTTGAATGATATGGCACCGTTTAGAACATGGACATCAGATGTCAAACACGTCGATAATTCTATTTACACATCAAATAGAAACTTCAAATGTATCAATCAAAGTAAATCTAATGAATTGAGAATTCAACAATATATAGAAGGTAGTCCATTCTTAACCAAGCATTGTGTATTGATAGATTTCGATGAAGATAGTATCGATGCAAGTACATTGCATTGGGAATTTCAAGATAATGAACACTTGGAGAAACAACATTCTACAATTGATTTAAGTACAATAGTTGGTTTTCAATTGGAAATCCCGAAAGATTTCAATTGGTACACGACATCGTATCCACAAATCCTATCGATGATGCCAAACAAACCGAGAGGTCAAGAACATGAATTGCATCATACTATCACATGGGTGATAATGCTTTGGGCATATCATAGTAATATATCAATGGAACAATTTTTGAAATGGGTATCTCAAAAGGATGACGATAGAAAGCGACTTGAAAGGTACGAAGACTATTGGAATCGATCGAAGGATTCCTTCAATCCCGGCGATAACTTTATCAAGAATTTACTCTTACGATTCTATCCAAAGTTGTTTGAATATGATCGAAATTGTGTGAACTTTATTGAAAATTGTAATGTAGAAACAAACATGTATATGAATGATGAAAGATATCTATCTTGCGAAGACATTCATCAAGCATTGGAACAATCACCGATTATATACCTTACATCGTACATGGGGGTTGGCAAGACTAAAGCGACTATCAACTATCTTGATAAATATGAAAAACAATCGAGTATCATGTGGTATAGTCCAAGAATATCCTATACCAACAACGTTACATTTCGGTTAAACCATTTGGGTTTCAAAAACTACAAGTCATTCAAACCGAAAGACCCGAAGATTACCAAAGAGAAACGATTAACCATGTCTATGGAAAGTCAATACAAAGTCATTGATCCATTTGCTGACCAAGAAAAAGTATTTGATATCATCGTTTTGGATGAATTAGAAACTTTCAAACAGGTATTGATAAATGACACAACACATCATAAACATCTTCCGGAAAACTGGCGAGTGTTTCTCCAATTGATGAGGAATGCCAAAAAGATAATCATAATGGATGCCTTTCCTCATAAAGCTATGATAGAATGGCTTGGCTTATTGCGACCTGAAAGAGTGCTAACACTTGGTAATGAGTTCATTCCACCATCACAAAGGGTCATCAAGTACGATAACAAAGATGTATGGAGGCAATCTCTCATCGATCAATTGAACAAAGGATACAACATCACTCTCTTCTATCCATACAAAACTGACTTCAAAAAAGGAAAAGGCATCTATTGTTATGGAATGGATACATTCAAAGATATCATTTTACAAGAGACCAACTTGGAAAAAGATGATATCATGTGCTATCATGCAATGTCCGATGACAACGATAAACAAACGACTTGTGATGTGGATACCGTTTGGTCGACAAAACGATTAATCATTAGCAATGTATCGATCACCGTCGGTGTTAATTATGAACGATTGCATTTCCACAAAAAGTTCGCCTTTCTCGACCCAAATACCGTAGAACCGAGAAACTTCTTCCAAAACCTGGGGAGAGTGAGACAATATCATACCAATGAATTACATCTATTCTATAAGAAGTATGAAAAGTCCTCCGTAACCAAAGGGTTTACGATGCCATACAATGCACCCGATTGTCCAATCTATCGAAAATTAGCATTGATATATCAAGAAGAATTCTTAGCAAGGAACGACTCGGTGTATAGTTACTTTTTTGAAAAATGTGGTTATATCAATTTTGAGATGTACAATGGATCAAAGGAAATCGTTTGGAATAAATTGGACGAGTTCAATGCCACGGCGTATTTTGCATATGGAAACATCGAAAATACTGATATTGTAGATATACATGAAAAACTGAACCCATTGGTATATAAGAATCAATCATCAATGACCGATAAGCTTCAAATAGCCAAGTATCATTTTCAAAATCAATTTGAAGAAAACATACCCGAGCATTTCGTCAAGGATTTGTGGAATAGAAAATTGATCAACTTTGTTCGAAAATTCAAAATGTTCTATCAAAACGAAGATCATATACTATGGAGTTTGTTTTATCAAAATGGAGCGATTGATACCTTAGAGTTACCAAACAATCCATATTGGAACATCGATATAGAGAAATTCAAAGAATTCTTTATGATAGGATTTACGGGCTCAAAGATATACCCAAGTGTTATTTGTAAAGCATTAAATGCATACTTCGGAACAGATGTATACTCGATCGAGAGAGATACAAAAGGTAAGCGTGTTCGATTTCGTCTCCCCGGAAGTAACAAAATTGTTGATAAATATGTACATACAAGAAAGTGGAATCATTTTGTACCAGCAATAAGACAATTTCTAAAATAGCGTTAAATGTATCCAAAACACTAATATACATAATATAATTCAATATTGGAAACATTTAACGTTCTATACTATAAGATGAAACGCACACCGTGTCAACGATGTATCGCTATCAAAAAGGATGGACAACGATGTAAGAACATGACATGCAAATGGTCACCAATGTGTTACGCTCATAGACAAGTCAATGTACAAGACAGTACTATAGCCGACTCAGGTCAAGGTGGATTTGCAAGAGTTGATTTAAAAAAAGGTACCATGGTAGGACGATATACCGTGGGCACGATCAAACTTGATGCTGACCAGTTGCCACCGATGAATGATAGAACTCACATTTGGCAAAAGAATGCCAATACATTCTTTGATGCTGAAAAAACCAACTCGGTAGCCGGCAAATACAATAGTTGTACAGCACGAGATGCCAAACGAACCGGTTGTTCTCAGAATGCCAAAATAAATTCTGTTGGAAATGTGAAGCTTACGAAGAATGTTAAGAAGGGTGCCGAGATCTTCGTCCCGTATGGAAAAGATTATTGGAATAGATAGTATCTGATGCCAACGACATTTTATGATTTACCAAAAGAACTTCAACATAAAATATATTTTATGAAATATCAATTAGAGCTCAAGGACCGCCCGACAATTGACATTGAAGAGCTTAAAATATGGCGGGATTTTTTTGGTCTACTTGACTTGGAACAATCCATTCATTGAAATTCCTTCTGAACATACTTAAGTGACTCGGTTTTCGATGCAGATCAACAAAAAGAAAATCGTGAGGTCCTTGTATAGCCTGGTTGTACACCGAGTTAAATTCGTCAATGGGAATTTCCCCGCCGACCTCCTCGCCGATCTTATCAATCTCTTTTTGATTCTTATTTCTAAAAACTAACATATGTGTAAGGTTGCCTCTTATAGATTTCAAGAGACCACCACTGGACGAGGTGTAATTTTGAGTTGCAAACAACAATGTCACTCCAAGGGCCCCGTCCTTCAGTTTCCCAAGATGTCTATGTTTGATGACCATGTTGCTGAGCTTACTCGATGGTCTCATCATGTCGGTGTCTTGGGTGTCATCAAAGAAGGCAGCAATGACTGGCCGTTTGCCACCATACTTGTGTTGTGGAGGAAGTATATTACCATTCTCGTCCCCAAATTCTAACATCAATTCACCCGGAATCTCGTAGATACTGATGTTATGATTGTTTAACATTTTCATTAACTTCTTATACCGTTCCATCTTCTCTTGATATTCATCGTACTCTTGAGCTTCGGTATCAAGGATGCCTTCAATCTGATTTGGAACATCGACGGTAGGTTCTAATACATCACCTTCATCAAGCGGTAAGTCTTTGTAATAATGCATATTGTTATGATATGTTGGTGACACTAAGATAAGTCTGTCTAAAGCATTATTTTGTTTCATTAATCTTAACAGATGTGTGAGACTACAACTCTTTCCTGTCCCGCGTTTCGCACAGGCTAAGATAACCCCGTGCAATTGAATGAAATCATCGGGTGTCGGTATGCTAAAGGCCCCATTCTTCGGTACTTGAATATCATATGATTTATCTTTTAGTCGTTGGAACTGCATATATTATAACGAAAGAAATAGACTAGAGTAAGCCTTATCATAACCCGGGTCCATTTCCGCGTCTTTCTTACGAGGTGGTGATTGAGATGCAACTCGGCTTTGCTTTCGTCTAGTAGACTTCCTAACGATTACTTCAGGTTCTTCTTCCGATTGAGAGCTATCAGATTCAACGATGACTACCTGCTTTTTCGGTTTCTTCTTAGGGGCTTTTGGTTTCTTGACAACGATATGTTCCACTTCTGGTTCGGGTTCGGGTTCGGAATCTAACTGAGGTTCTGGCTGAGGAGATTTTGTCGTTGCCTTCTTAATCGTCTCTTGTGCGTCGGCAACTTTTTGAGATTCCTTAAGTTGTTCGGCCATCTTGACATCTTGTTTTTGTTTGGCTTTGGCTTGGCGAGTGGCAAGAGCTTTCTCCCTCATTTTCGCAAGGCGTTCAAGTGTATCTGGGTCGGTAATTTTCTGACCTTTAACTGGCATTAAGTAACTATAAGATACCCTAAGAAATAAAATTTCTTGATCTGACCTAAGACAATCGCTAATACGTTAAATGTTGTCAATATTGAATTATATTATATATATTACTGATCGGGAAACATTTTGCGTGATTTTATATTAGTATAGTATATACATGACCAAGGAGGCTTGGATTACAAAACTAAGGCAATGTGCTCAAGAATATAGACAAGAACACGGAATCAAAAAGAAGGGTAAGATGACACAAGGAGATAAATTGAAAAGCTTGCGTGGTCGTCCGGTCGTTAAAAAGCCGAAGGCAAAAAGTAGAACCGCCTTAGACCATGGAACCCCGAGCGGACAGCCAATCTACCAACAGCCCGTCAAAGATGCTGCTTTGCCGACCAAAGCACCTCGTAGGATAGCTCCTATCATGGTAGCACCTTTAGACCAAACAAGCACTGGCACAATAACGGGTGACTCAGTATTTCAACGACCTACCGAAGAGTACACCGGTGTTTCAAATTATCGAAAAGCCATTGATGATATTGAGAAACGTATAAAAATGAGAAAACAAATGAAAAAACAAATGAAAAAAAGTCGCGGTAATGCCACAAAAATATAATTTATATAGTATAGGAAGATGCCCCCTAAATTGAGAAAGCAAAATCCTGAGGCACGCCATAAGCTCACTGCTGCAGATTGGGAAGACTTACAAAGTAAAAATTTAAGTGGTGACGATCGGACGAAAGCTGTACGTGATTACAAGAAGAAGTATCGGAAATCAAAAGAGAAGATTGAGAAAGTTACAAGACGACAGTGGACAAAGCAAGGTAAGAAACCTGCCAAAGAACAAAGTAGACTTGATGAAATCAATAAGTATACCGTCGGAGATTCTAAAAGACATATCAAGAAATTCAGTACCGATGTTGAAAAACTTAAGGTTCCCTTTACAACGTTTCTTGATAGAGCTGGTCCCGATGGTAGCAGTTTAAACTATTGGTTACCTGATAAATCAAAAGGAACTCAACAAATTTCGATGAGAGCTGTGTTCGAGGATGGGACCACATCCAAGTGGGTCAAAGGTTCAGATCGCGAAGATGTGATGATGAAGTTTGAAGAGATGCTGCAAAGTCCGAAGGGTGGTGATAGCAGCAAAAAGTCTGTCGAGGTTGCCAAAGATATCGAAGTTGAATATTACTCTTCCAAACCACCAGAAGGTAAAGGTAGCAAATGTACGGCAGCTCCCAAGAATGGTGTAGAATTACGATTGAAACAATGTGTGATTAAGATAGAATCTAAAAACAATTGTGGTATTAAATCTTTGGAACTCTTACATAGGAAACGAAAATTAGATAAGATGTTGAGTGATAATCTCATAAAAAAGAATCAATATGAAAACAAATGGAAGCAACTCAAAAGAGATGCAAGCAATCATAAAGGGAATATTACAACGATATCTAATCAGCTGCGTTTGAAATTGTTTCCGAAAAAGGATGAAAGTGGAATCAATATAGAAGACTTTTCTATTTTAGAAAAACATTATGAAATTAACATATTTGTGTGGGGTATCACTGAAAGACTTAGCGGTGAACCAATTATGTATTACCCACCGTACTTCAACGAACACAATGACTACTCAAGTTATAATGATAGTTATCACATACTTTTACATGATAATCATTATGAACCGATCACTAGAATTGATTGTTTTCGAGGCAAGACTTATCGACCATCATGTTCTCAATGCAAGTCTCAAAAGTGTATCTTTGCAAACAAAGAAACACGATTAACACCTGGAAACAAACAATGGCATCATTGTGAAATTTGCAATCGTAAATTCATGAATCAGGACTGCTACAATCTTCATACCGAACTGATAACATGTGATAAGGTTCACAAATGTAAGATGTGCAATGTTATATTTAATCCCAATGAGAAACATATTTGTGGATACAAGTCATGTCCTAATTGTAAGATCGTTTGTAACATACATGAGCACAAGTGTTACATGACCAAGGTTGATCCAAAACCTATATTGGACTATAAAACCATTGTTTGTTTTGATTTTGAAACAATGAATGACAACGGCAGATTGATTGTTAATCATTGCGAAAGTCAATATCACGACGGTTCATTTGTAATTCACAAAACAATAGATGACTTTCTGGAATGGGCATATCTCAAAAAACATGATAATCATACCTTCGTTGCCCATTGCGGGAGTCGCTTCGATTTCCGATTAATAGTAGAACACATCATCAATGTCCAAAGAAAGCCTCCACAAGATATATTATATACAGGTGCAGACATTCTATGTATGAGAATTGGAAATGTAAGATTTATTGATTCATATATGTTTATGACAAGACCATTGCATTCCCTTCCGGAAATGTTCGGCTTTGAACATGAAATCACGAAGGGATATTATCCACATCTTTTCAATACAAAAGAGAACGAACACTACATGGGTCTTTATCCCGATATCAAATATTACAATCCAGAAATCTTACAACCTGAAGCTTATCAAAAATTATACAAATGGTGGCATGAGAAAAAGAGCAAGTGTTTTATATTTGAAAATCAAAAAGAGATTGCACGATATTGCCATGACGATGTGACCATCCTACGCCGTGCAGTGTTCGCTTTCAGGGAATGTTTTCTAAAGATAACCGATAATAAGTTCGATCCATTCAGCTATCTAACTTTGGCTCAATTGGCGGTGAACATATGGAGAAATGAGTGTATGCCCAAGGACTCAGTGGGTATACTACAATCACTGACCAAATCTCAGAATGCCTCTATCAAAGAGAATCAATGGTTGGATTATATAGTACACACAACGTCGGCGAAGCTTGTCATAGATTTGGATGGTAAACGGAACTATAAACTCAAAGATACGGGGTTACACATATATGTTGATGGATTTGATGAAATAACAAACACCGTATATGAATTTCTTGGTAGTTGGTTTCACGCCGATTTGAAGAAATATCACAAAGATGATATTCAGTATCAACAGGGTCGGAGATCGGGCATGACATTTGGCGAAGTTAATCGTCTAACAATGAAACGATTAGAGGACATCAAGGCAGCTGGCTACAATCTTGTATATATATGGGAATCGGACTGGGATTCACAAGTTGCTCAATTGAAGACTTCACATGTTGGAAATGCATTCTTAGATAGACAAATTTTAGCTTCTCCCATTCATGATAGAGACTCCTATCATGGTGCAAGAGTTGATTTAGGCAAGTTGTTTTATAAATGCAAAGACAATGAAAATATCAGATATCAAGACTTCAACTCTATGTATCCTTCAGTAATGAAGACCAAACGGTTCCCGAAAGGGCACCCGGAGATTATTAGAGATGTTAACTCCCTTGATATTCATGGATACTTTGGATTGATTAAATGTAAGATACTACCAAATAAACATTTGAAGTTTGGTGTGTTACCGCACGTTACAAACAAATTGATCTTTCCGTTGTATGAAATGGTCGGAACATGGACCACGGTGGAATTGGAGAAGGCTATTGAAAAGGGATATAAGATTCTTGACATCTATGAAATTAAACATTGGAAGGAGACTACAACTGATTTGTTCGGTGCTTACATTGATAAGTTTTTAAAACTAAAGACCGAGTCGTCAGGGCCACCTGGTGGTGACATAGATACATTCATAGAAGACTTTGAATTTCATGAAGGTATCAAGTTAGACAAACGAAACATCAAATACAATCCAGGTATGAGACAAGTTGCTAAAGACATGCAAAATATATTATATGGAAAACTCGGTGAACGATCAAACAAATCTAAAAGTAAGGTCATTCAAAATCCAGGTGAGTTCTACAATACAATCAGTAATAAGAGGTACGATTGTAAATATGAGTTTATTGGATCTGAAGAGAATGAGATGGTATTGATGAATTTTACCGAGAATTCTGATGTGTATGCCGACACACGGTTTTCAACGAACGAGGTGTTGGCCGCGTTCATAACCAGCTATGGACGATTGAAATTGTACGAGCTGATAGAAGCCACCGGGTTCTCAAACGTATTATACTTTGATACTGATTCTATTATATATATAGAAACTCAAGAGAACCATCATATATATCACTGGACTGGTTATAGACAGCCATGGTTAGGTTATCTTAAGTGTGAGCTTCAAGGATTGGAAAAAGAACATGGTAAGTGTATTGAATTCCTGAGCACTGGACCAAAGTCATACAGCCTGAAGTTCGCCGATGAATATTGTATGACCAAGATAAAAGGTTTCTCTTTGAGTACTGAAAACTTAGAACATATCAATCATGATGTTATGAAAAATATGATTCTAAATCAAAGGAACGACCCAGTCAAAATGAGTAACCTTGTTATCAGACATCAATCAAAAAGCAACAATCACAGATTGTTGCCATTAGGGTTAGAAGTCAGATCGGAATCCAAGACATTTAATTTCAGTTATGACAAAGGAAACATTGATTGGACGACATGGGACATTTTACCATTATCGTAACAGCGGTAAATGTTTCCAAAACACTAATATGTATAATATAATTCAATTCTGGCAACATTTAACGCTACCATAATAATCGATCTGCATAGTATCCATTGCTACCGACGACATTGCGGTCTTTCTTGTGTCTAATTTTGTACAACCGACGTCGTTCATCGGCATACTCTTTACCCTTAGTGGTCATGTATGTAGGGTAATCAGAAGCACCTCGCTGTCCGACCTGAGCGATCAATTTACCATCCTTGAAAACATCAATCTTTTTGCTTTGATTATTTGATGGGCTGATTTTAACACCGAGTTTCCGTGCTTGACTTTTTGTGTAAGCTTTGATTTGATAAGTCATTGTATACTATATGTAAGACTATATTATATAGTATGACAAGTAAACCAATATCTGAGAGTAGACTCCAAGAATTATATCTGGACCCGAAGATCGGAATGAGCGGTGCCAATGCATTCACCAAAAAGCTTAAGGCACAAGGTTATAAAGTCACAGAATCTCAGGTCAAATCTGCAATTTCCAAAACACAAACATCACAAGTTTTGGCACAACCTAAAAGGGTATCTCGTAAGGATTATTTTCCGACCTATGGGCCAGTCGATAAGGTCTCTATACAAGCCGACCTGGCCTTCATACCCAAAGACAAATCGGTGAACAAAGGATATGCCGTGATTCTGACGGCGGTTAATGTTAATACCAACAAAGCGTATGCAATCGCTTTGAAATCCAAAACCGTCAGAGACAAGAACAATAAACGATCGGAGGATGTCGAGGGTATCGTTCCTGCCATGAGGCGATTGATAAAGGAAACCAAAATGGATACACTAAGTACCGATTTAGGGAGCGAGTTCACGAACAAACCCGTGCAAGCATTGTTGAAAGAGAAGGGAATCAAACATTACACGTCTCAAAAAGAGGACCACACTCGGCAAGGTAAAATTGAAAGATTTAACAAAACTTTGAAACGAAGATTTAATATCAATGAGGCGAGCACAGGTAGAAACAATTGGGTCGACTATTTAGACTCTATCGTCGAGAACTATAATGAAACGGTAAACCAAGGTAATATCAATGATACCCCTCCTGATGACATGAATAAGAATCGTGTTATTAGAAGTGTCTTGTTGAAACGCAATCAAACTGCCAAACTCTTACAAAAGTTAGACATTCAACCAGGTGATCGGGTGCGATTACGTGTGACTAAGAAGACGTTTGACAAAGAGAGCCAAACATGGAGTACCGAAATATACAAAGTCCGAAGTAGAAAGGGTTTGTCGTTCGTGATAGAGGACGGTGACGGTGATACCTTAAGCCGACAGTATAAGCCGCGAGAATTGAAAGAGGTTCAAGGACCTGTTTCCAAACCATCCAAAGAAACTCGTGGGACCAAGACTGACAGAGAAAACAAGCAGGCCGCAAAATCTGAGCGTGCGTTGAAGAAAGAGGGTATAGAAGGTAATACTGCTTCCAAGACATCTAGAAACTATGACAACTATGAAGTTAATGTGTTCATTAGCGATAAGAAATCGCCAAACTATCAAAAGACTTTGAAAGGATATCTTAAGCTCAATCGATCAAGGAAAAGTAAACGTAAGTATCAGTTGATATTCTATGACAAATCGGAAGAGGATGAGTTCGTTGATATTCCTGACCCTGAAATTAAGTTGTTGAAAAAAAGAAAATCATAGGTAATATATATGAAACCATATTGCGGGTTTAAAGATAAACCCCCGAAAGGACGAACTCTCGGTGCCCGGAGATATTGCAAATCAAGAAATCAATTACGCCGTTTTGGTCGTATAGCAGTCGTGGCTCCAAATAATCATGCACCAGGCAATCACAATCCCGGACCGAGCAATAGTACATAACGGGCAATATTCTTTGAATACTGCTGTTTTTTTTCTACATTACTTTAATGAGAACGATATTGACCGATGAGGTCGGAAGACGCAATTGTATGAAAATGATGGGAATTGCCAACGGCTCAAGTTCAGATACGCTGTTCCGAGGATATGGTAAACTCGCTAAAAACAACTACGTGATAACGATGCCGAGTCAAAACAGTGCGGTATTCTACAATAGTTTGAGAAATTCAATCATGAACACGGAACCATTAGTAAGAGACATTCAGGACTATAGCAGTGGTATTGATACAAACAGGCCTAATCCTATGATGATAGTGTCACAAGAAGACATAAATCAACAGGCTTTAGAACGTATTGAGAGTAGTCGACAAGTAAGAGACACACCGATTGATGAAGAAATTCAGGAAATCAACAAAGACATAATATCACCAGCAAGTCAACGACGTTCGGCATTCTTTGCAAAATTACGTACAGGCAGGCTCAAGGAAAGTGACCGTCTTCAAAGGGATGCTCAAAGCTTTATGGACAGCGGGACTGGCATCGGGTCAGCTGAAAGTGCTGCTTCAAGTTCTGGTGTCGGAAATATAGAATCAAGTCAAAGGACGACCCGAGGAGTTGCTCGTGAGAGATTATCACCGTCATAGTAATGCAAGTACCTTGTAATCAAAGCTATCAATCCAATGTTTACTGTCGTCCATCTACCAGTTCTTTTAGTAATTTTGTTGATCATGAAAATGATGAACAAATATATAGTCCGGTTTTGCGTAACAGGTCTGGCAACAGTGCACCTTTCAAATCTATGGTCACAGTCAAGAGTAAACCAATCATGAAACCTGACGATGTTGACAAGTATACACAAAGAGACACCTCAAAATTGCTAAATGCTCTCAGTCAAGACGCAGTGAAATTTCCGAGTACCGCTTTAAACAAAGTATTTGGTCCTAACATTACATCTAGGGACAATCCTACACAAACAAGGTATGCACGGGCATCAGATGTCTCTTATGCTTATAGTTATGGCGATAAAGCACGTTTAAAGGGTATCATGAGAGGACTTCCTGGTTATTACGTAGATCAAAGTTTGTCGGGCAGAAATTCTACAACGTTGGTCAATCCTAAAAGTCAAGACGTCATTATTGCATATCGAGGCTCTGATGCAGAATTTGGAAGTCTGAACACTCTTGCCCAGGACATCTCACGTGGACAAAATGTAGAAGATTGGTATGTAAATCTTTTGACATTGATGAAACAACAACGTAGTACATCAAGATATCAAGAAGCACAACAACGATTTGACGATATCAAAATGAAATACGGTGGGTATAAGTTATCGGTTACCGGGCATAGTAACGGCGGTGGTCAAAGCAATTATATAGCCGAAGTTAACAACGTAGAAGGGCATCATTTCAACCCAGCAATCAATCCTATGCAAGAACCGATTAACACTCCGACCGAAAAGCAAGTATTATACTCAACTGAAGGTGATCTGATATCCTTGCCGGCACGATTGAAGCCACATCCCAAGAGCAATTATGATATCGTACATGTCAATCCAAAGGTAGGTACGGAAAACAATTTGACAAAATTGCATAGCGTGGAACAAATGTACTCAGATGCACTGGAGTCTACGCGAGTCAGTACAGCAAGGTCTCGTTACGGCTTCGCCAACGCCATGACAGGTTCGGCTGTGGGAGGGTACCTTGGATATTACACACCGACTGACACCAACGACGAACGTATCTTTAGGACCACTCAAGGTTTATTAGAACCAATCTTATTATCAGAAACTCCAAATGTAAACTTCACAGATTTAATGAATGTAATGGGTGTTAAAGAAAGCTTGGGCGAGAAGAATTACATACGTGAAAAATTAGGACTGAGTCCTATAGAACAAAAACCATTAAGTGAAGTGCCGATCTATGATCCAATCACAGAGATGATACGTCAAGTCACGGGTCGTGCTGATCAAGATAAGGAATTGTTCCAAACCGGGGATTAATACTATAGTAATATATCCTCACATTGGAACATCGGTAAACTTTTTATTTATATGATAATAAGATGGACCGTGAAGAATT
>LGRX02028355.1:0-25536 GCA_001247695.2 Cymbomonas tetramitiformis
GAGCAAACCGGCCAACCCCCCCCCTCAGCCTAAGCCCTCGCCTGCTCTGGTGAGGCCCCGCTCTGCTCCTGAGTCCAGACCCCGCGCTCCGAGCCCGGCGATAAGAGGTCCTCCCACATCTCCAAGATATCCTGGACACACGAAGCCGATTGGCCGGGCCCGCTTGCGCCCGCGGGCATCTCTGCACACTGAGTCTCCGCCGCTCCCATCGCTCCGTCACTCGACAATCGGAGACATTCCGCCCGTGTTGGAAGTCCGCGCATATCTTCTAGACCATCCAAGAGCTGTGTCGCCATCCTGCCTGCCTCGCTTGCCCCACCGAAAGCCTGCTCGGACTGCTGCGTTCCCAAAGATCCTTGCGTACCGTCACCACTCCACCCAGCCTGCGTGGCATAGTCCGTGTCCTCGAAAGCGTCCTCCCAAGCCCTGTCCATCAGCGCCAACCCCTCGTCCGCTCGCCGTGGAGCCACCTCCCCCCCATTAGCAAGACCAGGACCCCCGCCTCCTCCCACCGCCTTGCCACCAGCGCTGCCCCAACAGCCCCTGGTGAGGCACATCCCCTGAGACCGTCGACTGAACATCCCCGCAACCCCGCGCGGCGCAAAGGAGAAATGTTTGCCGGACCCATCACCTCCACCTTCCACCCCCATGGAACCGCCGGCGCCCCGCCCGCTCATCCTCCCCCGTTCCCCTCCTCGTCCCCCTCTTCGTCAACTCATCTTCCTCCGCCGCATCCTCCGCCAGGTACCGCCGCCCGCTGAACCGCCGCTGTGTCCTCTTCAAGAACGCCACCGCCGCCGGCCCGAGCCCCCCGTACACCTCCACCCCGAAGGGGACCAACTGGTGTGGGTGCACATCCCCATACGTCGCCACCTTGCGCTCCTCCACGTTCCTCGCTGCCACCCCTGGGGCCATCATGGCTGCCCCAACGTGCGCATCTGCCATCGGCCGTGCCGTGGCCACATCGAAGATAACATGCTGGCCGGGCCCCTCCGCATCCAGGACCGTCACGTGCGGGCAATGACGCGGGGAGTAAGTGAGGTACCCCGCGAAGTCGGCATGCAACGCCGATGCCAACGGGAAAGCCGACTTGGCCACGTCAAAGAGCACCCTCTGCAACTTGTGGTGGATAGAAGAGAACCAGTTTTCCCCGCCAACTCCAGCCCCCCCCGCAAGCCAACAAGTGTGTACCGGTGGGGTCCACCTCACCCCCACAATCCGGGCACCCCCCCAACCTGACCAAGAAGGGGCTGCTCGGCATGCAACACATGGCGCACCGCCACACGGTACTCAGCCGAGCTAATTCCCAATTGTGTGTGTGTGTGTGATAAGTGATGATATACAACAAGGACCAATCCCTCATTCGGTGTATTCAAACCTAAAAGGCATAAATGGTTAGGATCGCTTTCGACTGCACATATACTTCGATGGAGCGAGGCTCACGACCGCGGCGACAATTCAAGCAATGAGCTTGACATGCGCCTGTGTCAGACACCTTGCACAGCCCTCCTCAAAGCAGCGTGCTTGCTGGGTGTGCGTGTGTATCCCCGGCAGCAACAAAGCCTAAGCCGGGCGGACCAATAACGGCAACTGTGGACAGTTGAAACTTTGCTTTATCCTTTGACTCTCGAAGAAGAAGCTCCCTGTAGAGGCCCTAATTCCGCATCACTCGTCTGACTGTCACACGCATCGCAAGCGATATACTCTAATGGCTCGAGGGGCGGAGGGAGATATACTCTAATGGGTGGGTGGGTGGGGGAGATACGTGTGGATGAGAGGCGGCAAACACAGCAGGACCTTCACGCACCACACGCTTGGGATCGAATACGTTGTGATCTCTTTCTTGTTTCTTCAATATTTGTAGCTACACACAGAGTTGCAGGGCCTTCACGGAAGGTGCCTCGCTTGTGTTCACACCAAGAACGCGCTATGCAGTATTGCACTCGGTCATTGTGCTTCACTAGGCTATGCCTCACCTCTCATGAGGACCCCTATCTCGCACAAAGCCTCCGCCACATAGCTATGGTTGAGCCCGAGGGCATTCTCTTGGATCATCAACGCGCGATTGAGTTTCGCCCCCGCCTCGTCCAGCTTCCCCATATCTGTTTGACAAATAACGTCCCCTCCCCAGCCTGGTGTCACCCCTTTATATATAAATAATGCTCCAGTAAGTTGGGAATCGAGGATCATTCGGCGCTAAAGGGCCGGCATGTGTATAAGTACTTCACAGTGCATTCTATTGATACTACATCGAGCACACCTGCACAGACCCCGGCATTATTATACACATGGCACAATCAAGTGCTGCCCGAACCAACATTTTGCAGATCCTATCAATATGGAGGGTACTAGTCTCATGGTCGATATCAAGATCTCCACTATGCCACATGGCCATCATCAGCAGTCAAGCATCCTCGGCCATGCCTAGTGTGCATGCCAACACTCTGCAGCGTCGGCACGCAGCCGGCTGTACATAGATCAATCCGCAATCTCGAGTCGATCCTCAACTTTGCTATGTCGACGTCGGGTCCATGTGCTTGTCAATATGCATGTCTCCGTTTACTGTGCGCTTTATCATTCAGGTGCCACAGCTGCAACTCCGTGTATTTCACAATTCCAAGTCGATTTGCACAATTGTTGTTTTGACTTCTGGTGGATCTCTCGCCCCAAGTGCAGTCATACAGTGCAGTAGATACTCAACTGTCCAGTGTGTATTTAGCGCTGATTGGTGATTTGATTGACTATATATTTCGAGTGGCTAGTGTGTTTGTATGTGTTTATAACAAACATGCAGATTTTTTCTCCTTATTCGCTCGTCTAGTAATACTTATAGCATGAGCGGTGTTGGAAAAGTCATAAGTAACAGGTTGACATGGATGTTTAGCGAAGAGGTGGAAAGTCTTGAGAGTTTTCGAACATTTGATGCAATAAAACAGTTTTGCAACGCGGTTCCGAGATCCCAAGATCGATCTTCACAGTTGCCGAAGTCAGAGAACTGAAAATAATCTGGACAGAATTCATCACAAGCCACAAATTTAGAAGTGACAGATCCTCTGCAGATTCGATTGGTTAGAGGGTGCCTATAACCCAATGGCACACCTGACATTAGCACGCGGAAGAGATTTAGCAATCTCGCTCATGAGCTATTATGGAACTCCATGAAAACCTAGTTATCAATCGGGTCTGCGCCTGCGGAAAGCTGGCTGATGTGCAGATCTAATATTTATTGCAGACCCGACACAGCCCTCCCGGTTGAGCTGCAAGGCACCGATGATGTAGCCCTGCAGTTGCTTCCGGCAAATGGGGTGTGACTTCACCACATCTGAGTTTACAATCACAGCAGGGCACATATCTTATGGGGATTGGCCGGCCCGGGGCCGAGAGCAGCGCCCAAAAAGAGCTCCGGGCCGAAAGCGGGCCGGTCGATTTTTCATCCTTAAGTATGGAAAACATTTGAAAATTAGCAAAAACACGTGTTTTTCTTGATTCCGGGCCGAGAGTCATTCTAGGAAGATTCAATCAATCAAGCAACATGTATATAACCTGCCCTTCATTCGAGCAAAGCCGTTACAGGGAAATGGCCTACAATCCATCGGGACTGCACAAGCATGTCGATAAATGCGCCAAAGAGACATGCAAACAACATGACCAAATGCGAAAATAGCAAAATACAAAAGGCAAATATACACAGGCCAACGTAAAGGCATTGCAAACTCGGAGCAATATAAAACCCGCCAATTCAGTGAGCCGCCCTCCATCACCGCTCATGAGAACGCCCACGAGTGTGTCCAACGTGACTGTGCGTGGAGTGCATCATGCTTGCTGACGGTATGACAATCACTCGGCATCCTAAGATATTGTAAACTGCACTCCACCTCACTTCACTCTGTTATTCCATCCCTAGGTCTGAATCCACACATTCATGCATGCAATTGTGTACCACCTCGGCCACCATCGCCCTGCTTCCGGCTTTCCGTTGTACACAAGCAAGGCTCTTCTGGACATTGCTGCGCCGACGTCACGCTGTCGCCCTCACTCACCTCTCATGAGAACGCCCAGGTTGCTCAAAGAGATAGCGACGCTCGTGTGGTCTGGCCCGAGGGCCTTCTCCTCGATGGCCAGCGCACGGTTGTACAGCGGCAGCGCCTCCTCCAGCTTCCCCATATCTGCAACCAGCACACAGCCCCCTCGCTCGCCTCATCCCATCACCCCCAGCTCGTCCCCCAGCAGACGGCTATGTGTGTACTGCCCGCCCCCTCTTGCTCTCAGCTGTCCCATGGTGCTCCCACTGCTGCTACGGCGCCAGCCTGCCCTCCCAACGCGACGCGCGGCCCTCACTCATGGCGGCGCCCCAGTGCACCACACAGCTCCTGCCGTGCGCTGCTGCGGCACGTGTCATGTGATGGTGCATCATGCATGCTTGCTGACGGTGTGAGAGCCACTTGGCATCCCGTGTGCTGTATGTGTCACTGCACTCCACTCTGTTCCACACAGTCATGCATGGATTGACACACCACGACCTCGGGCATCATCGCCCTGGTGCCAGGTGTCCTTGCGTCGACATTGCACACACGAGGCTCCTGTGAACATCGCTGCGTCCACGTCACGCTGCTGCCCTCACTCACCTCTCATGAGATTGCCCAGGTTGACCAAAGTGTCAGCGACGCTCGTGTGGTCTGGCCCGAGGGCCTTCTCCTCGATGGCCAGCGCACGGTTGCACAGCGGCAGCGCCTCCTCCAGCTTCCCCATAACTGCAACCAGCACACAGCCCCCTCGCTCACCTCATCCCATCACCCCAGCTCCTCCCCCAGCAGACGGCTATGTGTGTACAGCCCGCCCTTGCTCTCAGCTGTCCCATGGTGGTCCCACTGCTGCTACGGCGCCAGCCTGCCCTCCCCACACGACGCGCGGCCCTCACTCATGGCGGCGCCCCAGCGCACCACACAGCTCCTGCCGTGCGCTGCTGCGGCACGTGTGATGGTGCATCATGCATGCTTGCTGACAGTGTGAGAGCCACTTGGCATCCCGTGTGCTGTATGTGTCACTGCACTCCACTCTGCTCCACACAGTCATGCATGGATTGACACACCACGACCTCGGCCACCATCGCCCTGTTGCCAGGTGTCCTTGCGTCAACATTGCACACACGAGGCTCCTGTGCACATCGCTGCGTCCACGTCACGCTGCTGCCCTCACTCACCGCTCATGAGACTGCCTAGGTTGCCCAAAGTGGACGCGACGCTCGTGTGGTCTGGCCCGAGGGCCTTCTCCTGGATGGCCAGCGCACGGTTGTACAGCGGCAGCGCCTCCTCCAGCTTCCCCATATCTGCAACCAACACACAGCCCCCTCGCTCGCCTCATCCCATCACCCCCAGCTCGTCCCCCAGCAGACGGCTATGTGTGTACTGCCCGCCCCCTCTTGCTCTCAGCTGTCCCATGGTGGTCCCACTGCTGCTACGGCGCCAGCCTGCCCTCCCCACGCGGCGCGCGGCCCTCACTCATGGCGGCGCCCCAGCGCACCACACAGCTCCTGCCGTGCGCTGCTGCGGCACGTGTGATGTGATGGTGCATCATGCATGCTTGCTGACAGTGTGAGAGCCACTTGGCATCCCGTGTGCTGTATGTGTCACTGCACTCCACTCTGCTCCTCACAATCATGCATGGATTGACACACCACGACCTCGGCCATCATCGCCCTGTTGCCAGGTGTCCTTGCGTCGACATTGCACACACGAGGCTCCTGTGGACATCGCTGCATACACGTCACACTGCTGCCCTCACTCACCGCTCATGAGAATGCCCAGGTTGACCAAAGTGGACGCGACGCTCGTGTGGTCTGGCCCGAGGGCCTTCTCCTGGATGGCCAGCGCACGGTTGTACAGCGGCAGCGCCTCCTCCAGCTTCCCCATATCTGCAACCAGCACACAGCCCCCTCGCTCGCCTCACCCCATCACCCCCAGCTCGTCCCCCAGCAGACGGCTATGTGTGTACAGCCCGCCCCCTCTTGCTCTCAGCTGTCCCATGGTGGTCCCACTGCTGCTACGGCGCCTGTGCCAGGGAACAATAGCCCGGCCAAGCCATTCGATTGGCATATTGTATTTATGCGTACTGGGGCAGTGAGATGGCAATGGGCTCGGAAGGGGACTCCCGAGCCATTGACTTCGTACTATGGGGAGCGAAAGCCTGGACTTGATTATAGCTGGCAGCATATTATCGTCCACCCTTCTGGTGCGCTACGCCGCTGGGAGCGTAATAGGGGCGGCGGCTGGTTTCTGGAAGACGCCACTCAGTTGAAGGCGCCGGTAGCGCCATTCTCATTACCGATCAGCCGCGTTGGGTATGCGTACTGGAATCCGACGATTGTGATTGACGATGACGAATACCGTGGAATTCCCTACACGGGGCGTAAGCCTATACACTCAGAGCCTACGGACAGTGAAGATTCGGGTACAGGCGTTGTGTCCTGGAGTAAGGAGAAGTTACCAGATTCTGATGACAATGATGACGCAGGTGTCACTAACAGTAAGGAGAAGCTACCAGGTTCGGATGACAAAGATGACGCGGGTGTCATATATGACATGGACACTGCCAGTCCGAAATGGGAGCCAACTTCGCCTGAATATGATGACACCGAGGATGACGTCAGCGAGTTCGATGACTTGGTAGCTGACGATGCTGAAGAACAAGCTGAAGCTCGAAGGTTGAAGAGACTGGGACTGCAATTGATCATGGATGAGAAGGGTGAACTTCACTGGGTACCAAAGGGCACCTCCCCGACCTCACCTGTTCAGCCCGATGATCAGCCTATTACCGAGCAGAAGTCTGAGGCCATATCTGAGGATGCCCCAGCCTCTGTGGTGGAAACTGTTCATGTACCACCAAAGAAACCATATGGGTCGGATACTGGATTGACTTCAATGGTTGAGAATAAGGCTGGGGTGTCTGAAGAGACGAAGAGGCAATCTAGGAAATATCCGAGATGTTGGACACATGAGTATATAACTCAATTGAAATGCACCATGAGCAGTGACAGTGATGAAGAAGAAGTGCTGGACGTGGCTCCTCGTAGGAAGAAGGCAAAGATCAGCAAGGGACAATGAAATCAACTGTCTTGATTAGGATTGTCCAAATGCAGATTCTCTGATTAGGATTTGTATAGGTGGCAGATGATGATATGCCAGCCGACATGGGACAGATCGATTAGAGATATGAATTGCGCGCCTTGAAAGTATAAGACATGAATATTGCCCATTTGGAGGTTGTCGTAACTTGAAGTAACTATTTGGAGGAGCTGTTGCTCAACCTGTTAATTTACTGGTCAATCTTTCCTGCCATAAAGATATTGCAATTGCTTGAATTGTAGCCTTGTTCAACTGTTTATCTAGAACATTGCAATTTTGTACACTGCAAAATTGCCGACTACGGACCTGTGCCCCAAGATTGAAGCAGATTTACCTCTGACTGACCCTTGAGCTCCGGCTCGGATACAGTCACGTGCTCAAGAAGTCTTCACTTGGAAGTGGTATTGCTCTGCGCCCTTTTTGCCCCCTGACTTTCACCCTGCATGCAAACAGGCGATTTTCCAAAACTGTTATGCTGCAAAATGGTCAGAAAGTGGGAAAAGAAGCCGCCAGCAACTCAAATTTACCGGGATTAACAGCCAGATTGACCCGAACGGAGAGTGAAAAGTGGACCAGTGGTCAGATTGAGAAAAGAGGACCTCGGAGACAGTTTTAACGTAGACACAAAAATTCCTGACGTTTCTTGATAGTTTTTTGTCGTTTGGAACCTGGCCCCGAGACCTGGGTCCTCATAGATCGCTACATTTTAAATCGGGATGGCCAACCGGCACGACAGAGCAAAATTAGACAAATTTGAGCCCCTCAGACTACATAGGAGGAAACGGGAGCCCAGAAGGATAGTTTTCTATTTTTTTAATATTCTTTGAAGAAAAAAAAATAGTCTCCGACACTGGGACCTGGCCAATTAGTCTGGATTGCTCCGGGATGGCCGCCAAGAAATTAGCCAAACTGCCGATCAACACTCAATTTTTGAAATTTGGCCACCAAAAACTGCATTGCACTCTGGAAAGCATATTTCTTTGTTCACCACGACTTCCACTGCTACGATGAAATGTTTTTCTGAGTGTTCTGGGGGAATTTGCCCAAATTGGACAGATTTGACTTCCCCAACGGTCAGATTTACACTTTTCCACTCTTAATTTCAACATGATGCAAAACGCCAACACGGGACGCTCACCTCCAACGTCGCCTACGTCGACTCCCAGGCGTACAAGGGGACGACAGGCCAGCCAGCGCAGCACGAGAGGTGCTGCAGCCACTGGAACCACTGGCAAGGGGGCGAAGGGCACCTACAAGGCGCCCTCTCCGGGTCAGCCGCCGCAGGCTGCGACAGCAGCAGGTGCGCCAAGCTTCCAGATACCCAAGAAGAAGTCGACCCTGTCAGCTGATGCTCCTGAGTTTAACAGCATGACTCCTCTGGCTCTGGACTCTGGAACAGCTTGTGTGACACCTTCCCTAGAGGAGGCTGTAACGGTACCTAAACCGCACCCTAATCCGCCCCTGCGTCATGCAAGAGTGGCGTCACCAAGGGTGCTAACTGTTGACACCCCTGGTGCAGGGCGAAACATGAGGGCGACTCCCCAGCGGTATGTCAACTTGACCTCTCCTTCCCCTGGCATTCTGCGACTGCCAGGAAGCCGCGACCTGAGCCCTCCAGCTCCGCGCCAGCGAAGCCCGCCTCGGACTCGAGACCGGACCCCGCCACCGCCGCGCTGCAGGAGCCCACCGCGGACGCGCGACATGAGTCCTCCAGCTCCAAGACCGCGAAGCCCTTTGACCTCCTACAGGACTCCACACACTTGGTCTGGAGCTACGGTGATGACCTCCCCGCACGGCCAGCTGCCCACGCCATTCAGCGAGAACGCGCTTCAGGCTGAGTCCGCGGGAGCAGCCTCTGTGGGACCACCTCTACCTGCTGGCCGACCACCTCGCGACCCGATCGCCGTGCGCGAAATGACCGAGGTCAAAATTGCAGCATGTGAGCAGGACATGCAGAATGAGGCGAATGAGCAGAAACCAGGACTTCGCCAATTTCCCTCCCGCTCTGATGTGGCCAACTGGCGAAAGCGCCAGCAGCCGGGTGAGAATCTCGCCTGGACTCCGCGCCCTAACCAGGGGGGTGTGGGGGCAGCGGGGAGGTCAGAAGACACGCACCAAAGCATTGCTGGCGAACCCATGGCACACTCAATGCATCCAACTCCCTCCTCAACAAGCAACGGGGAGGTGGGGGCAGCGGGGAGGACAGGTGGCTCCGGCTTGACAGGTGGCCCACGCCACATAAGCATAGCATGTTCTGGGCATTCGCTGACATCACCGATTACCGATACCGTTACGGAACCTAAGGTGATCGGTGACTCTATGGCAAGGTTATCGGTGACTTTCGAGTCCGAGATAGACAGCGAGGCAACTTCACTGACGCCCTCACTGACTCAGGCGACTACGGAGGCAGCTACGGTTACGGATATGCTCGAGTCCCTGTTGAACTGCGAGTCCAGACCTTTGACTACCTCGCTGACCTCAACAACTACGGATATGCCCGAGTCCCTGTTGAACCGCGAGTCCAGACCTTTGACTACCTCGCTGACCTCAACAACTACGGATATGCCCGAGTCCCTGTTGAACCGCGAGTCCAGACCTTTGACTACCTCGCTGACCTCAACACCTACGGAGCAGCCAGTCAGCTCAGTCAGTTACGCAGACCTCGCACTCAGGCGTGGCGTTGGACTCGCAGCCTACCAGCCGCATCTTAACCGCAACCTAACCGTCATCGAACCCCCTTCTCAAGCAGATGTCCTCAGCAGAATTCCAGTCAGAAACTTACCTCTGAACTCAGACTCAGTGAACCAGCTTTCTCGACGGGAGAGGCGCCATCAGAGATGGGAACAGAACCAGCAGCGCCTGGCAGAACAGCGCAGAGCACTCTTCTCTGACCCCGCCTCAGCCAGAACGCCCTCGGATGCCTCTGTCCCCGCACTGAACTCTCAGCATCAATCCCTAATGCAGAATCAGATGATGTTAGAGGTATCAGAGTACATGCAAAATCTGCATCAGCAAGTGCTCCAACACTATCCGCATCTGACTTCGGTTCTACCAGCAGTGGGCGCTCCACCTATGACGCCCTACCAGCACACCTTAGGATGGGCGAGCGGTTTACCAGGTGCACCGGCGCCAGCAGCTGGATCAGGTCCCTGGCTGGTACCAGCACCGGCTCAACCGGTTCCCGCACCGGCTCAACCGGCTCCGGCACCGGCTCATCCGGCGCCGGCACCATTTCAGCCAGATCCACCGGCTACCGGCTCATCGCCTTCTGACTCCGCTGAGCCTGATCAACCGTCACCAGGAAACTCGCCCCCGCCTTCAGACAATGGTGAACCACGACACAGGCGTCTAGACGTGTTGCTATGGACTTTAGAAGGAGCCTCCTTCTGGTTGAGAAATCACCTGTCCTCTTCCTCCGCAGTGACTGTCAGCCACGGCGCTGAGGCACAATATTCTTACCGACTGCCAACCATGCCTGGAAGCGCCAGTCACTTCATAACCGATACCAATCGGATTTGGATGACTATGCGGCACATCGGAGTGGACATCCAAGACCTGGCGCAGCATGGGTCAGTGCATACGCCTGTGCGCCTGACTGAGATTGAGGACAGTGACGCTTTCACTCTGGAAGTGGAGAAAACGCAAGTGGATGAAGCGCGGCGTTGCGCGGAAAGCCGTACTGGAACTCAGCAAAGACGCCTGCCCTTGTACTCATGGGTGACCATCGCGGAAAATGCCTTAGAGTCCGAGTTGACAGAATTTGACCCCCTGGGACTCCAAATTTGGGCAGCATTTTCATCTTCCGAGGCGTACTTGTTTCGAGGAATGGCGGCTGGCAACCAACCAACTCCCGCCACAGTACCGGCTAGACTGGGCGTCAACCGGTTTCCCTCTGGTGTTCCCAGCGCAGCAGAGTACAGATCGCCTGGAAATTCCTTGCCAGCGGCCCCGGGACTCCTGCCAGTGGACCAGCGCCTTTCTCAATTCCCAGGACACCACGATCTTATGGGAGCGGCTTCCCCAAGTGATGTCTACCGAGAATCCAAGACAGTGGCTGATGTGCTCAAACTGATCAGAGACATTCCTATGTACCCCTCCTCCGCTGAACTAATCACCACTGACGCTGATATTGCCGCGCTTCCACCTTTTTCTGAAGCGCTGGTCAATTTTCTGTCAATGGGCGTAGTCACCTTCGCCCTGGGTCGCATGAGTGCTTATCGCCTAGACCTGACCATGATCACCATGCCGGAGATCTTGAAGGAAGTGGCGCAACGCAAACTACAGCCGCGATCCCTAACTTTTCTCAAGCAAGGTGGAATGTTGAACTCGGAGGCCTGGAACCGGCGTTACGCCACCTTGGCGCCTTTCCTGGCCGACGTAGCCAGGAGCGTACTGGATGACATCGCGCTGGTAGGACTGGCGGGGACCGTGATGCGCATGGCGCAGCGACGAGAAGAGACTGCGCGTTTGTTCGCTACTCGTCTGGTATCCTGGCACGAGGTAGTCCAGTTATTGGCAGACGCCATGCCCAACTGCCACGCCATCAGCCAACAGCAGCTATTATATCAGTTCTGGTCTGGACTGCGACTGAAGCAAGCTGTGATGGATCGCCTTATTGAGGATCGGTTGGATCTGCAAAGTCCAGCGGATTGGGAAAGCAATCATCCCGGATCCACCGCGCTGCAGCATATCATCACTGTGGCCACCAAATTGGAGCGCAGTGAAGCTCTGACCGCAGCGCGAACCTCTCCCGTCTCTGCACCTGCGAACCGAAGTCCTGCCTGGAGGAATGGTCGCTCGTCCTCCAGACTTAACGCCGTGCAGGACGCTGGGGAGGAAGATGCTACTGACCTCGACCCCGCCGACCTCAGGGTGCAGCACGCCGTGCCGCCCAGCCCGGCGGGATTGACCAGGCCCCCACGCCGATGCTACGTCTGCAACTCTGACTCCCATTTATGGGCTAACTGTCCCGACGAGGCCAAGAAACGAGCCTGGATTGCTGACGCCCCAGCTCGTTTGGCACGCCGCCGCGCTGCAAATGAATCTCATATCGCAGCGCTGGAGACAGAATGGGAGGATTTGGAAGATGAAGCGGAAGCGCTGGAGTATTTTCAGAACGAGGAATCGGCCGCAGCGTCCTCCTCGGGTCAGCAATCTGCGGAGGAGGAGGACTGAGTGTCCTCCCGCCGGCGGGACGCCGGCGACAGGGCGGTTTGGGTAACCGCCCCTGGGCAAGGAGTACAGCCTTCGCCCACAACCGAGGGAATATCCAGAAAGATCCTCCGCCACCCCCAACCCTCTGGCCGCTCGAGGGTGCGGATTCACCTGGTCTGCCGATCAGAGGCGACAACGCCATCTCGACAGAACCAGAACCCTACGGGATGAACCCTCGTTGACCAGTACCGCTGTTTACACAGCGAACCTTTCCACTGAGCGGGGCCGGCGAGAACATCACTTGGTGTCCCGGCGCCATCAGCGGTCGCCACGAAGGTCACCCACTTCGTCGCCTGAGCGCTCCAAGCCTCCCGTTATGTTCAGTGTAGATCGCTCCCTTGGAACTGGTGATCGCTATCAGGCTCCACGACGCGAGCGTGGCGAAACGCCCCGCGTTGACCCCACAGACCCTAACCTTAACCCTAACCCTAACCCTAACCCTAACCCTGAGACATCAGTACTGGCAGCACTGGATGAGGATGATGGTCAGGAAGATGAGACCCAGTGGACCTTCAACCCACTCAACACCCCCTGGCGGAAAACTCCTCGACCGCGGGTACCGAGAAAAGCTCCGGTGGAGCGTATGCGAGCCTTGAGGCAGCGGATTCAGGATATAACGCTACCCGCGGTTTCACACCCTCTGGACGACAGTGGGGAGGAAGGGGGTGGAACTTCAAAAACTGGCCCAGCTTCAGAACCCCCACCTTTTAAACTTCGACCTGAGGTGTTTCCTTCGACGTCTCGACCAGCAGCGTGTCCAGCCTTAGCAGAGAGGGCGTCAACCTCAAGCGCAGAGCGCACTACGAGCGCAGCGCGCAAGCGCACTGGAAAACCTCGCAGCAGAACTCCGAAGACTGTACGAGACCGACTGCAGCATGAGGCAGAGGTTACGAGGTTGGGAGATGAACCACCAGGACTTCGAGCAGAGTCACTGGCGGATCGCACGCGTGCTTGGAGAGAGATGACGCACCCGGAGCACATGGCCGCGGCAGCACTGGTAAAGGAGAATGAGAAATGGAGAGATGCATGGGTACCAGAAGGGTGGCGCAGATATCGCCGCCGCTGGTACAGATGGCATGGGGAGGTCACCCCTGACCTAACGATAACCGAAGGAGCAGTTCAGCTATCTCTGGAGACCGAGTGCGGTACTATCCCAGGTTCTGGTGGAGATGTAGGAATTCCAGACGCCTGGTGCAGTCTATACAGGGTGCACCAATGGAACCAGCGAGAAAGGGAAGCTGCGGAGGAGGCTGCTCACCTGGCTCTACCCTCAACAGCAAGTGGTGATTCACTCTCCCTGGACTCAGCGGAACCATCAGATGCGAATCCAGCGACAACTGTGGATTTAACCTTATCTCCATCCAGTTCTCAGCCCGCAACTTCTGGGGACATTTCCGACCTCGAGGACTCCCAGCGGTCGCTCAACTTCACGCAGCAGTTGATGGAGCGACAGCTGGCCGCCGCCAGATCGGAGAACAATCCAAGTGTGCTGACAACGGTGACAGAAGGAGTGGAGCCGACTCCCCTGAAAACCATCCAGGAGGAAACCCACCTGGAACTGCTACTGACCATTCAGAAACAGCAACGCCATCGTCTGCGGCCGATCCTGGAAGGTAATGAAGCAGTGGCAGCACCAGCGAACGTCACCAACGCCCAGGCGGCACCGCGGGAAGAAGAAACCCCCTCGTTCACTCAAAAGTCCGAACCAGAAGATAGCGCTGGGAAGGAAGAGGAGGAGAAGATTTCCATCCAACCTCTTCGCTCTTACCCTCTGGAAAGCCGCACGCAGAGCCGCGCCAGACGACGCGCTCAGGGACAAGAGCGACGCGCTAAGGAGCGGCAGCTACAAGCAGATCGCGACCTGGAAGGTGGATGGTACTTTGGTCCGGATCCTCGTTCGCAGCCTGCACCACCGCGCACAAGACCTATCCGGTCTAAGCAGCGCGTACCTTTGCATCACCCAGTGCGAGCAGCCATCTGTGCACATCTGCGACGCGATGGTCAAGTAATGTGGAACCAGGACAGTCAACTGACTGCGATTCGGGACAAAGAGGGAACGCTGCTATTGGTGTTCTGGGCTTTGCTGAAGGGACAGCGAGTGCGCGTGCTGGTGGATTCGGGTGCCTCGGATGAATTCATCTCCAGTGAGTGCGTCAAGAGATTGAACCTCACAGTTCGCGCTAATGGGATGCCGCTGAACGTTACCCTCGCGGATGGGTCAGTGCAGACCTCTGCGCAAGTCGCTTACGGCAAGCTGACCGCCGAGTCTTCAGAGGGGACTTACTCCGAGGTCATCAAGATGCGAGTACTTCCTCTGGGCATCAAGGTGGACATTGTACTCGGAGGAAGGTGGTTGAGACACCTCTCACCGGTCACGCTGGACTATGATGGGTGCGGATCAGTCAAGTTTCGCCAGCATGGCAAATCCGTGCGGATACGGGGATGTTCGCCAGGGCGTAGCTCTACACGCAAAGGCGAGAGAACCGCGATGGCTCTGGAACCGATGGTAATGTTATCAGCGGCTCAAGCGACCAAGGAGATCAAAGCCTATCGGCGCAGATATGCGGGAATGGACAGTGCCGCGACACCCCACGACATCTTAGTGGCCTATGCGACACCTCTGGTAGGGACTTCGATGTTATCAGCGGTGGCCACCAGCGAGAATTTGGAGGACCCTTCAATCTCCCCCGAGTGGAGAAAGAAGTTTCAGAAGCTGATCGAGTCCTTTTCACCTCGAGTAATTCGCGAAGCGCTGCCCAACTTTGACGCCCTGCGAAAAGACGAAGTGGCCCATGTGAGACTGCAAGAGGGATGGAATGGCATCGCGCCCGCTAAGAGGCCCTACAAGATGTCCATGGTGGAGCTGACTCAACTGCGAGAACGCCTGGATGAACTCCTGAGCAAGGGCTACATCAGACCTTCCTCAAGTCCGTTCGCTGCACCAGTGCTGATGGTTCCCAAGCCTGGGAAACCTGAAGTACTCAGAATGGTCTGCGACTTCCGAGCCATCAACAGCCTGACCGTCAAGGACAAATATCCACTTCCCGACATTCAGCAGTTGTTCGACTCCATGCATGGGGCCAAGTACTTCTCCTCCTTCGATGCGGTCGATGGGTTCTGGCAGATGGCTATGGCGTCTGAGGATGTGGAAAAGACTGCGTTCACTTCTCCCTATGGCTCGTATGAGTGGTTGGTGATGCCCATGGGGTTGACCAACAGTCCTTCATGCTATCAGAGACGCATGCAGCGCGCTCTGGGACATCTTCCTTTTGTAAGAATATTCCTGGACGATTGTATCCTCTTCAGCAACACCTTGGAGGAGCATCTTTCCCATCTCCAGCAATTTCTCGAAGTCTGTGAGAACCAGGGTATCTACCTCAAGGAGTCTAAGTGTCAACTATTGCAGACCCATATACGCTTTCTGGGGCACGTTATCTCACGGGAAGGAAGTCAACCTCAACATGACAAGCTGGCCGCCATCAGGGACTGGCCCGCTCTGGAAAACGCCACGCATGTGCGCCAATTTTTGGGGTTGGCTGGGTACTACCGGCGGTACATGCTGGGCTTCTCTGAAGTAGCACAACCTTTGACTCAGCTCACCAAAGGGGATGTCGCTTGGCTATGGGGACCCATGCAGCGTTGGGCCTTCGAGGAGATTAAGAAGGCGCTATGTTCTTCACCCACTCTGGCGCTACCCGATATGAAAGCGGCGGCCGAAGGACGGCATCCTTTCGTGGTACAAACTGACGCCAGTGGAGTGGCACTGGGGGGAGTACTGATGCAAGACGTAGGAAATGGATTGCAACCTATCGCCTTTGAGAGCAGACAGTTTAATGGAGCCGAGCAGAACTACCATGCTGGCGAAAGAGAACTCTGCGCTCTCCATCACTGCACTACGCAAACTTGGCGACACTACCTCATCTGGACTGAGTTCCAATTGCAGGGTGACCACAAGCCCCTAGTCTGGTTAATGGCACCCGGACAACCTCTCAGCCGACGCCAAGCCCGATGGTACATGGATCTAGTGGAGGTAGGGGTACCCGAGATGGAGTACATCCCTGGGGCGCTACTCTGGGTTCCAGACGCTCTGTCCAGGCGACCCGACTACAAGGAAATTTCCGCGAGAGAAGGACTGGTAGAAGCTGGCTTTGTGCATCCGGTTACTGGGAAACCGCAGCGACCTCCCTCGACCGCAGACACTGCCAGCAAGTTTCGACCTGCAGCTGGTAAAGAGTCTCGCCAAGGACGCGCCCCTGGGAGTGGTAGATCCCAACAAGTTGAAGGAGCGCAAGTCCAACAGCGCCAAGACCAAAGATCCTGAACCAGTCCTCGCGTACAGTGGGACTCTCACCTGGATGGACTCCCCTCAACTCTGGATGGACGCCTTACATACCCTGCAGCTGGCCGAAACTGGGTACGAGGAAGCAACCCTGGCAGTTCAGACGCGCTCTGGCAAACTGACAGCATCCTCGCCTCCTTCTCCCAGGAAGACCCCTGTTGATTACTCAGCAACGCCGAAGTGCAGCGAGGCCTCAACCAGACTCCTGGAGCCCAGCGACCGACAGGACTGGAAGTTCCGTGCGGACATGTTCGACTTCTTGAGTCAAGAATATGGACCTTTCGAGGTGGACGCCTGTTGCGACTTGGGAGGAAAGAATCGTCAGGTCAACCGCTACTGGACGGACTGCTTGAAGGAAAACTGGCGAGGGTTGAACGTCTGGTGCAATCCTCCCTTCTCCTCCAACCATTTGACCATCGAGGCCGTACTGAGGAAATATGTGGAAGAATGGCGTCTGGACCCTGAGAATACTTCAGCTCTCTTTGTCCTTCCTGACTTTCAGTCTCGCATGCCACAGTGGCGACAGTTGTTCAGATCTGCGGGAATGAGAGTGGAGTACATTATTCCTACCCATGACGCTCAAGGAGAACCTGTGCAGATGTTCGCCGCCCCGGATGGAGCCCTTCTGGATCTTCCTTGGCCCCTGCTAGTGGTGTACGCCCCGCCAGCTCGACAGCGTGTCAAGCGGGAAAGGAAAACGAGTTCCCCCCCTCCTATCGTGCGTACTGGAGAAGCGGCCAGCGTTCGAGACCTGCATCAGCAGATATCAGGAGGCCAGTTCCTCAAAGCGCTGCAAGCGGAATATAGGCGACCTGGCCCCCTTCAGACTTTAAGGAAGGAAATCCAAGAAGCTCCGCATCAACGCACTCGTGACTTCTGCGTAGTGGGAGATGTGTTGTGGAGGGTGAGCGCTGGGCGCTATCAGTTGGTACTGGGAGATAGAAGATTCACCCCTCCGTGAGGTAGTGCTGCAAGAGGCGCATGCATCTGTTTCAGCTGGACACGCGGGCAGGGACAAAACTCTGGAACGAGTACTGCGACTCTTCTGGTGGAAAGGGGCAGCAGAAGATGTGGGACGCTGGGTTTCATCTTGCACTATCTGTCAAGCGGTGCGACCGAGAAATTCCTACCCGGATGGATTGCTGAACCCACACACTATTCCTACGCGACTATGGCAAGTGGTCAGTGTGGACTTTGTCACTGGACTGCCAGTCACGGTGCGGAATCACGATGCCTTTGCTACTTTCACATGTAAGCTCAGCAAAATGGTTCACATCATCCCG
Organism: Cymbomonas tetramitiformis; assembly: GCA_001247695.2. Lineage (NCBI taxonomy): Eukaryota > Viridiplantae > Chlorophyta > Pyramimonadophyceae > Pyramimonadales > Pyramimonadaceae > Cymbomonas > Cymbomonas tetramitiformis. Next base: position 17,958 of record LGRX02028355.1, read on the forward strand.
TTGAACTTCCAGGACAGCTCCGCTGAGGTTATCGCTCGAATCTACTTCGACCCCATCTGGAAACTACATGGCACCCCTATGAAGATTGTCTCTGACCGCGACCCTCGTTTTCAGGATGCTATGTGGAAGGAATTGATGAGACTTATGGGAACTAAAGTGGCCTCCACCACGCCTTACAACCCTCGTTCGGACGGACAAGCTGAACATACCAACCGAGTGGTAGAAGACATGCTAAGGTCCTTCGTAGGCAGCAATCCAGAGGACTGGGATTTGTGGTGTGCCAACGTAGAGTTCGCCATCAACGATACGCGGAGCGATGTAACCGGCTTTACCCCGTTTGAGTTGGTCTTGGGGCACTCGCCTATGTCGCAACTGGACTTGTTCCTGCAAGCGGCTGCTGGACAACACTCCAAGCGTAAGGGTGGAGAAGGTACAGCACACGAGATGGCTAGTAAATTCGCGGCTCAACTAGAGGACGCCCGCACTAAGCTAGAACTGGCACAGCAACGCCAGCGACATCAGTTTGACCAGCGTCACACCGCCAAATCCTTTCAGTTGGGAGACTTGGTCTGGGTAGATGCCAAGCATCTCACGGAAAATATCATGAACCGCGAATCCTTCAGGAAGCTGGGACCTCGCTGGCACGGGCCCTTACCCATCACCGAGAGGTTCTTCAGTGACCAGCAGCGAGAGCTACCCGAAATTGACAGAGGTGCTCCGGTGGCTTACCGGCTCAAGTTACCCCCTAAATGGCGTATCCACGATGTTTTTGCGCAGCATCGCCTCAAGGAATACCGCACCGCGGATGAAACTTTTGCGCTGCGTCGGCAAATACCTACTCCTGCTAAGGTTCTCGTGGATGGACAATCTCAGACCCATGTGTCTAAGATTCTGGCTCGAAGAGTGAAACCTATGAAAGGAGGCAAGGAAGTAGAAGAATTTCTGGTTCGCTGGACTGGGTACTCTAATGCTCATGACTCCTGGAAGACCCGTGAGTCGTTGAACTACGGGGTGAACTCGAACAGCTCACGGAGTTCGAACAACTGAGACTATCACGAGAAGGACAAGCCCGGGAAAAAGCCTTACAGGAGGTCAGAATGCAGCGGAAGCAAAGGCGGGAACGCGCCAGAGCTCTAACTTTCCTGGATACTTCTGATGAAGGAAAACTCACTTCTCTGGACAACTGCCTACCTTGGGAACAATACTGTCGCTCCTCTGACGCCTTTGTGACGCATCTAGCTCTTCTGGACTCTGTGGTCTCGACACGCGAGTTGCGACTACTAGTACTTTTCAGTGGTACAGGAAGTGTGGAGAGAAGTTTCATGTCATGTTATCCGAAGAGCACTGTGGTCACCGTCGATCATGATCCTCGCTGGCAACCTACCTACGCTGAGAAGGTTCAGGACTGGGACTTCAAGCGTTACGCGCCTGGTTACTTTGACGTCATCTGGGCTAGTCCACCGTGCACCGAATACAGTCAGGCTAAGACCACTGGGGTGCGACAACTGCGACAGGCTGATGCCTGTGTACGCCGTACGCTCCAAAATTTTGACTTTCTCAAACCCAAGCATTGGTTTATGGAAAATCCGATGGGCAGGTTTCCCTTTGCGCTGCGATTTCGACCCGTAGTTCGCCGGTTACCTACCCCGTTGTATTGCTCTTACTGTATGTATGGTACTGGCTATCGCAAGCCTACTTGCATCTGGACGCAGTCGCCTCCTCCAGTGGATCTACGGTACTGCACGATGGATACTCCTTGTCTTCACCAACAGACTCTGGGATCACATCCGGAAACTGCTCAACTGGGTCCTCATCCAGGGCAACAAGGAGCGGGAGTTTCCACTGCTGTATACCCTCTGCCCGCTGGATTGCTTCGTCAACTCTTCGAGCACCTGTTCGATCAGAAAAGCATATCACGCATCCATACGCATGGCTGATCTGTGTATGGATCTTAGCTGCTGTACAAATGACTCTGAGTTATCATCTCTTTGTACTAACAAGCTAAGAGGGGCTCGTCTTTGTACTAACAAGCTAACAAGCTCGTCCGACTGCGCCCATGCCTGGAAGATGGCCACGACGAGAGCCTGAAGCGAGCGGAGAGTAACTCCGCCGAGGTCACCCGCAAGCGGATAACGCACCTTCACCGCCGCGTAGAAGATCGGGTCGAGGCGGTTGTACAATGAGAGCTTGCGGGTCTCGTCGGTGGGCCGCCAGTCAGGAGCGCGGTTATCCCGCACCAGACGTTGCTCACGAGCCAAGATCGGCTGCGGGTCAACGCCTGCGGGATAACGAAGCGCCGCATGCTCCTGCTGGTGGCTCTCGCGCAGGGCTGCCGGCACGCTCCCCTTGATGATGTCGATGAGAGCTCGACGTCCATCTCGGTCAGCCGAAGAGTCCGTACCCCGAAGCCAGGTGTCGGCCACAGAGTTTGTGCCAGGGAACAATAGCCCGGCCAAGCCATTCGATTGGCATATTGTATTTATGCATACTGGGGCAGTGAGATGGCAATGGGCTCGGAAGGGGACTCCCGAGCCATTGACTTCGTACTATGGGGAGCGAAAGCCTGGACTTGATTATAGCTGGCAGCATATTATCGTCCACCCTTCTGGTGCGCTACGCCGCTGGGAGCGTAATAGGGGCGGCGGCTGGTTTCTGGAAGACGCCACTCAGTTGAAGGCGCCGGTAGCGCCATTCTCATTACCGATCAGCCGCGTTGGGTATGCGTACTGGAATCCGACGATTGTGATTGACGATGACGAATATCGTGGAATTCCCTACACGGGGCGTAAGCCTATACACTCAGAGCCTACGGACAGTGAAGATTCGGGTACAGGCGCTGTGTCCTGGAGTAAGGAGAAGTTACCAGATTCTGATGACAATGATGACGCAGGTGTCACTAACAGTAAGGAGAAGCTACCAGGTTCGGATGATAAAGATGACGCGGGTGTCATATATGACATGGACACTGCCAGTCCGAAATGGGAGCCAACTTCGCCTGAATATGATGACACCGAGGATGACGTCAGCGAGTTCGATGACTTGGTAGCTGACGATGCTGAAGAACAAGCTGAAGCTCGAAGGTTGAAGAGACTGGGACTGCAATTGATCATGGATGAGAAGGGTGAACTTCACTGGGTACCAAAGGGCACCTCCCCGACCTCACCTGTTCAGCCAGATGATCAGCCTATTACCGAGCAGAAGTCTGAGGCCATATCTGAGGATGCCCCAGCCTCTGTGGTGGAAACTGTTCATGTACCACCAAAGAAACCATATGGGTCGGATACTGGATTGACTTCAATGGTTGAGAATAAGGCTGGGGTGTCTGAAGAGACGAAGAGGCAATCTAGGAAATATCCGAGATGTTGGACACATGAGTATATAACTCAATTGAAATGCACCATGAGCAGTGACAGTGATGAAGAAGAAGTGCTGGACGTGGCTCCTCGTAGGAAGATGGCAAAGATCAGCAAGGGACAATGAAATCAACTGTCTTGATTAGGATTGTCCAAATGCAGATTCTCTGATTAGGATTTGTATAGGTGGCAGATGATGATCTGCCAGCCGACATGGGACAGATCGATTAGAGATATGAATTGCGCGCCTTTAAAGTATAAGACATGAATATTGCCCATTTTGGAGGCTGTTCTAACTTGAAGTAACTATTTGGAGGAGCTGTTGCTCAACCTGTTAATTTACTGGTCAATCTTTCCTGCCATAAAGATATTGCAATTGCTTGAATTGTAGCCTTGTTCAGAGTTCCGCTCCACGACGAGGGCCAAGACGTCATAGATGAGCCCATTAACCTTCTCGATAACCAGAGAGGTGGGGTCGTCGAGGTCAAAGGGGGCCAAGTCCAATCCAGCGGACTCAAACTCGGTCCGAAGCTGCACCACCAACTCGGTGGGAGAGGCGGTCGGTGTCGTCGGTACCACGATAATGATGTTTCTTGGAACCAAGGATATCCTCGCGGATACCCTTGGCCCAAGCCCGATGCAAGCGCCCCTTGTACACCGCGTCAACCGTGGCATGTTGGTCGACCAGGTGCTTCCGCAACGCGACAGCAGCGTCGGTGTTGCTGGAAGTAGCAGGGGGCACCACAGGCGGGGTGCTAGCGGTCGGAGTGTCCCGAACCGCATCCAGAAGCCGTATTGAGGCGTCCAAGTCGGAGTCCCTCAATAGGCGTTTACGAGCTCGTGTAGATGCTGCCATACTGTAGAAAGCCAGAGAAAAGATGATGCGCGGCTGCACGTTTGGGTGTTGTGGCGGAAATGGAGGGCAGGCGTAACGGCGGAACGTGCGGAGAGGCGAAACAAGCGTGGGGCACTTGCAAATGTCGTCGTGGTCAAAGGTGTCCGGAGCACCAGCCCAAAGTACGTAAACCAGCGGGATCAGGGCAGGTAAGATAACGTAAATGAACATTGCCAAGACCGAGCAATAGCAACGCGCGGTGCCCATGACTCGCAGCCGCAAAGAAGACGCCTACCGTAAAGCCATGTCCCAAATCCTAGTCGCACCCAAACGCGCAAGTGCGCACCACCTCTCCAAGCGGCTGCTTAGCCAATCATGGCCAAGATAGCAAGTGGAATGAAAACGTGGATGGGGCCACGACCTACCGGAATATCCAAGTACACTAGATATCAGAAAGTCCCGTACTCGTGTGGATAAACTGTGTCAGATAAATAAACCCTAAGCTAGATATACCCGGAACGGTCTCGGACGGTCTCGGAGTCTAGTCTACCTGTGACACAGCGTGTGTCACAGTACGAACCTACAGATCAGTCAGCAGTCCAGTGTTGGTCCTAGGGATCTGTCATAGGGGCCTGACCGGGACTCCCAGTCAGGGCTGCCTATACAGATTTCAGCATCGGCCAAATTTCGGCCATCCCGGCCAAAATCTAAAATTGCCCGCCGCAGGCGTAAAATTTTAATTTTATGTATGGCAATATCATGAAAATCGCAAAATTTCGGGGGGATTTTCAAAATTTTACATAATTCGTTTCGGCCAACAAGCAAAAGCACACTCGGCCAAACCTCGGCCACAGCCCTCATCGTACGGCCACAGACCGGCCATAGGGGGTTGATATGTTCCCTGTGCCTTACTCCACCCCTGCAGTCTATTTCATTATGGTCGCGTCTACTATAGATCTACCGCTAGCATGGCACATCGACGGCGCACGTTGAACACGATTTTTGATTCCGTTGCTACCAGGCATGCGAACACCCCGGCGACTCCGCCAGCAGCTCGGCCGGCTGCTAATTCGGCGGGAGCTGCATTCTTGGCGTCGGTGCGTACCCTGCAAAGGGAGCACTTTGACATAAAGGTCGCCAAGTCCGTCCGTCAGAAGTTGTTCGAGAACAAGGATGGCAGATTTTCTGGGACGGAGTCCCACGCGTCGGCACTCTTCGCGAAGATGGTCTCTGCGCTGCATCGCATGATTCCCGCCCGCCGTAACGGTTTCCTCCCGACGGAACGTCTTTCAAACTGGAGGTTTTCTTTCCAAACGATACTTCAAGTTTGTAGCGTTTCACTCCCGTATATATCGTTAACGTTCCACTACGGTGGGTACGCTTATCGCTCAGGGTTCGTCTCTTTGATCCGTTACGTTATTCGCCTTGTAGTATTGGGCATTCAAAATTGGACCGACAAGATGTTTGGCACATATTCCAAAAGTGTCGTTTATTGTCAAAAAGGATAGAAAGTTTCGCTTAAACGAAACTCTTCCGGCTGGTTTGCGCGGTAAATTTGGACTGCAAACGCCAGCAATCTTCGGACATCGCGAACTCCTCCTTCTACTCGCGTTACCAACAAATAGTGCAACTTACTTGTGGTCATGGTATATGCACAATTGTGACACAAACCCTCAACCTTAACCAACTTCGTTACATAATTAACTCCCATGTTGTTAACACTTAAAAGACATGTAGCCAAAATCAGTATGAATATCGGCTATTGCACATGTCTTCACGTTTATGAGCACCAAATGCATTTTTGGCAATTTGATGAGGCACATATGGCATCTCCATTGACTAGACACGTCCCCGGACCCATCTCAACGCCCGCTAAGCGTTTTAGCTCAAAATTGCACCCATGGCATCGCGGCTCAAAGGGAAGCGATTTCTCTCGAAATGCGAATTATAACACATTATATTCTAATGGACGTTTTGGGCACCCAATAAACGCAATGTTATACATTTCAAGTATTTACAAGGCCAACCCCGGTACTTGAACACAATATGCCGGTTCGGTCCGGTCAGTCAGGTAACTTAAATAGATGTATCTTGACAGTATTTGTGCCAAGACTCGTGCGCCAGGACGCACGGGAAGCCCTCGGCTGTTTGGCATCTTTGGGTTTGGGTTCGAACCCAGACCCAAACCCAAAACATCTGCCTTAGAAATAAATTGCGCGTTTCGCGCACAAGTAGCTTGAAGCCTTGAGCTTCAGGTAACTTAAAGATATGTATCTTGGCAGTGTTTGTGCCAAGATTCGTGCGCCAGGACGCACGGGAAGCCCTCGGCTGTTTGGCATCCTTGGGTTTGGGTTCGAACCCAGACCCAAACCCAAAACATCTGCCTTAGAAATAAATTGCGCGTTTCGCGCACAAGTAGCTTGAAGCCTTGAGCTTCAGGTAACTTAAAGATATGTATCTTGGCAGTGTTTGTGCCAAGATTCGTGCGCCAGGACGCACGGGAAGCCCTCGGCTGTTTGGCATCCTTGGGTTTGGGTTCGAACCCAGACCCAAGCCCAAAACATCTGCCTTAGAAATAAATTGCGCGTTTCGCGCACAAGTAGCTTGAAGCCTTGAGCTTCAGGTAACTTAAAGATATGTATCTTGGCAGTATTTGTGCCAAGATTCGTGCGCCAGGACGCACGGGAAGCCCTCGCTCGGCTGTTTGGCATCTTTGGGTTTGGGTTCGAACCCAGACCCAAACCCAAAACATCTGCCTTAGAAATAAATTGCGCGTTTCGCGCACAAGTAACTTGAAGCCTTGAGCTTCAGGTAACTTAAAGATATGTATCTTGGCAGTATTTGTGCCAAGACTCGTGCTCCAGGACGCACGGGAAGCCCTCGCTCGGCTGTTTGGCATCTTTGGGTTTGGGTTCGAACCCAAACCCAAACCCAAAACATCTGCCTTAGAAATAAATTGCGCGTTTCGCGCACAAGTAACTTGAAGCCTTGAGCTTCAGGTAACTTAAAGATATGTATCTTGCAAGTATTTGTGCCAAGATTCGTGCTCTAGGACGCACTGAAAGCCCTCGGCAGTCTGGCATCTTTGGGTTTGGGTTCGAACCCAAACCCAAACCCAATATATCTGCCTTAGAAATAAATTGCGCGTTTCGCGCACAAGTAACTTAAAGATATGTATCTTGGCAGTATTTGTGCCAAGATTCGCGCTCTAGGACCCACGGTAAGCCCTCGGCTGTTTGGCATCTTTGGATGTGGGTGTCACGTTCGAACCCAAACCCAAAACATCTGCCTTAGAAATAAATTGCGCGTTTCGCGCACAAGTAACTTGAAGCCTTGAGCTTCTGGTAATTAAACATATGTATCTTGGCAGTATTTGTGCCAAGTTTCGTGC
>LGRX02028356.1:0-54157 GCA_001247695.2 Cymbomonas tetramitiformis
AAGGTATATAAGCAACTGACCTGCCTATATGTTCACACTTCCTCAAGGAGGGAAGAAGATGGATAGGATCACATACATATCCATTTTATATTCCGATCTGGTGATTTCTGATGGATTGCTTTTGATAAAATCACTGCATCCACAAGTAACGTTGAAATCTGTACAACGTTAAAATCCACCATCACTAACAAAGTGTAAACTCGGATGGGAAATTATATCCCAATGACTATAAGTTGACTCTTGCTCAGCATTTACATTCTCGAGTAAGTTTGGAATGCTGAATATATACATAACATATAACCTGATACCATGCTTAATTGCATTTCCTGGATCAGAAGATGATAGTTATATAATGTATATATATATATCCCACCTGATATACTTTGGCACTATAGCCGTACATAAGAGTGGGAAGGACAAGTGCATCGTTGAAAAACTGGTTGATATAGTCCCAGTGCTGAAGGCAGAAATTGGCACCCGAATAACAGCTGATAACTGTTGGTGACCACCATGCAAGACCTTCCAAGCGTAACTCCTTTGTCCTGAGATGCAAGTGAATTGTTCATAATATGTTGACATCACATAAAAGCATTCCGATAAAAACCCTATATATTCACATGAGTTGTCATCACTACAATGACATGGGTTTTTGAATCGTCGAAATGAGTACAACTCCGATGAATTCATTAGTACAGAATAAGCTGTTGGGATTATTCCTCCGGCTGGATTGCAATCATTCACAATCCCTGTACATTCCGGTGACAAAATATTGCACTGGACTGATCACCACATTTGGTATAATCTGTGATATATAAGTCACCAGAGAAAGCATTGCAATCAACACAATGCTGTCTAGACTCACAAAGATGAGTAACATATATTCTCAGATGTAATAATTAGAGGCACAATGTGACCTACGCTAAAATCGCGTATGCTCGGGCACTGTATTGTGACTTGCGCTAAGATCGTGTATGCATGGACACAACATGACTCGTGCCAATGACGTGGACATATATATTTTATGCCACGACATTACATCTGAAATCAATAAATCACTCAGAGAGAAGGTGTTGACATCAGTATAGCACCATTATACATATAGTCATGAGGATTTTAAAGAAGACATAATCTCTCCGATATTGACAAACATGGTATATATATATATATATCCATGCTCTCTGATCATATATTGATATCCCACAGCATACGATGATGGTAATAGCAAGCCACTTCGCCGCTGGAGGGTAGTGTTGTATATATACAGCACATGCTTGGGCACTATATGACCCACGTTGATGACGTGGATTCGGGCTGCATCCTAATAACTGCAATGCACCTTCGGTGCAATGGGCTGCAACCCGAGAACTGCTATCCAGCTTCATAGAAAACTTCCACGTCATCACATAGAGGTCGGACCTCTGTTGTATTTGAACGGCGCTTGACAACCGCCTAGCAATACACTTCCTTGAGGGGGGAAGATGATAAGCTAGAAATACAACTAAAAACCAAATAAATAATAAATAATAAAGACAAATAATAAAACAAGTAAGTTGCATCATTGTTTTTGTTTTGGTAAGCCTGACTATATACAGTCAAACCATGCAGAACTCCATGAAAGTTGACACATACATCAGCCATGACATTCATATGAGCTTGATTTTGAAGACCTAGACATTGTATACATCTGGTCTAGCATGTATCCAGACTAGAATTGTATACTGACACGGTGCAAGCACTATAGCCTCTGCCACCGATGATCATTGAAAAGGGCAACCATTCTTGATACTTCATACATATCATCTGATTGGATCATTAAAGGTGTCAAGATTACTCAATGCAATATGCAGGCCACGGCCTGAGTACAACACCTAGAAAGGTCAAAGCCACTGAGCTGACCAATGCAGCATAAATGCTAGCTGCCTTGAAGGCTATACAATAAGCCTATTGCCCTTATGTCTTGATATGTATCCGTGTATTGGCATCTCTTTGAGGTAATTATGCCTACTGAATGAGCCATACCAACCATCTTGTCTTCATTGATCATTACATATCTGATCATATCGCCATTGAGCAATGCCTATTCTGTGAGATTATATATCACGAGGCATTTCATTAGTGCACATTAAACAATTGTAGTGCAACAAAGATCATCAGCTCTACATCATACCAAAAGGTTGAGTTATTGTCAATTGATTTTTCAGACACCATTTCTCAGAGGTCTATTCATCATGAAAGACAAAGTCTGTGCAATCATGGCTATTCAGCCTCCGACATAGCTAACATAGCTATTTAGCTTATGACCCAACCGTTGTTAAGCAGCCTCCACGCCATATGGCTGAAAAATGGCAAGCAATCTCTTCGGTCATTCTTGGGCATAGAGCAATCAAGCACAGCCAATCCAGGATGTTTATCCCGAAATTCTCCAAGAGTTATTCATGTTTTTCATGTGTCATATGAAAACAGCTAATATACCGCCCTATGATGGGAGTCATCTCCTTCAGCGAGGGGAAGTGGTTATGCTGTAAAGTTGACCAATCTGATCATCATAAAAGTGACAGATTTGAGAAAATCGATTGAAACTTGTATTGAAAATGACTATTCCTTACAATAAGGTATTGCACCTAAGGAAATAAAGGTTTCATCGTCTGAAATAGGAAAAGAGTTTTACATTGACTCTAGTTCCTGAATTCAGACTTACATAGAAAATATGTTCTTTCCTGTGCGTATAGAAAGTACATTAGATTCAGATTCTGAGCATACAAGTAGACTTGAATGCACTCGGGTTTGTACTGAGTTGCAATTGTCCAAAGTTTTTATTCTGACATCATTATATATTTTTGGAATAGCGTACAATGGTATAAACCATCCACATATAGATTGACATCATACTTGTGGTTTCATATCATTTTGGCACATAAGACACAAATGCTTCATTGAGGAATTTGGTAGTACTGGATGCGCAGTCCCGGCGACCAGACTATCAGGAAATGTCAGCCAGGGAAGGCTTGAAGGAAAAGGGGATAGTGGATCGCGCCACGGATGGACGCAGGGACTCTGAGCCGAAAGGCAAGGGGTCCGAAGAGGACGAGGATCCTACCTCTGTCCTCGGGATAGTGGATCGCGCCACGGATGGACCCAGGGACTCTGAGCCGAAAGGCAAGAGATCCGAAGAGGACGAGGATCCTACCTCTGTCCTGGGCGCCAACTTCGAGTATAGCGATTCCGAGGACGAATCCTTCCCTCCCACCAGTCCGTCACCAGTCATTGGTGAGCTCACCCATCTGAACGGGCTCACTTGGGTAGAGACGCCGGCCCTCTGGCTGGACGCAGCTGACACCCTAGCAGTAGGCGAGAAGTCCTTAAGGGATGCCGAATCGCTAGCAGGCATGACCAGAGCAAATCGAGCTAGGGAACAGGCCGCAGCAGAAGTCCAGAGTCATCCGGAGGCAGCGAAAGAAGCACCTGAAACCGCCGAGTCCCCCCATCCTGAGACCCAGAGTCATCCGAAGGCAGCCAGAGAGGCACCTGAGCCCGTTACTGTAAGCCCTCAGAAGGTAGCTCCCACTACGACCAGGCCGTGGATCGCCCGGACTGGAAGCTGATCAGGGAGCGATTTGAGGAGATAGCGGCCCAGTACGGGATGTTTGACGTTGACGCGTGTTGCGACTCCATGGGCGTTAACCGGCAGGTTGACACCTATTGGACCGACTGCTTGAAGGAAAAGTGGCGCGGGAAACACGTTTGGTGTAACCCCCCTTACACGAAGGATTCGGACTTGATAGAAAGAATTCTTCGGCATTTTCATGCTGAGTGGCGCGCCGATCCGGAAAACACCTCGGCGATGTTCCTTCTACCAGACTATAACGCTCCCTGGAGGCGGTTGATTCACCCCAAATATGGGCTTCATCCGGTCAAAGTCTTTGGTATGAAGGACGAGAGAGGTCGTTCCAACCACCTCTTCGAGTCTCCCGATGGAGGTCGGCCCCCGCTGCGCTGGCCGGTCCTTCTGGTTTGGGCCCCCGCAGCCGGTAGGGCGAAGCCCCGAGCGCCACCTGCGCGAAAGGACAGTGAGACGGAGCCCGACGAGCCTTTAGTCACTACAGGGGTTGCAGCGAAGGTCAGAGCAGCGTCGGGACCACCGAAGGCTGATGAGTTCGTCCGCGCCTTGCAAGCGGAATACGAGCGCAGCCCGTACCTCAGTTCGTTGAGAGAAGAACTGATCGCGGCCCCACATCAGAGAACAGACACGTTTCGCATGGTAGACGACATGATTTGGCGAGTGGCAGAAGGGCGATATCAGCTGGTGCTAGCTCAGGATTCCCCCCTCAGAGAGTTGGTAATGCGCGAGGCGCACGAGTCCCCGGCAGCAGGGCACACAGGAAGGGATAAGACACTGGACAGGGTATCCCGTCGTTTTTGGTGGCCACGCATGAGCAAGGATGTCACCGACTGGTGCAAATCCTGCGTTGTGTGCCAGCAGACCCGGCCGCACAACGGTTATCCAGGGTAGATATCTTCCACGGAGGTGACTCGGCCCGCATCGGGAATCCACTTCGGCCACATTTCGGCCCGTCTCGGCCCGAACCCAAAATTGCCCGCCGCAGGCGCAAAATTTTAATTTTAAGTATGACAAATTGTCAAAAATCGACAAATTTTTGGAAATTTGTCGATTTTCCCCTCAATGCGACTCGGCCCATCCGCATCTTTTCCTTCGGCCCGTCTTCGGCCCAGGCCTCCATCACACGGCCCCGGGCCGGCCAATCCCAGGAAGATATCTTCCCTGCGGTTATCCTGACGGTCAGCTTAACCCCCTGCAAGTCCCAGTGAGACTGTGGCAAGTGGTTAGTATCGACTTCGTTACTGGGCTGCCCCGCACAGAGCGAGGGTACGACGCGTTTGATACCTTCACGGACAAGCTGTCCAAGATGGTGCACGTAGTCCCCATGCTTTACGCTGACAGTTCGGCTGCTCAGATCGCGCGCATGTATTTCGACCAAGTGTGGCGTTTGCACGGCGCTCCCATGAAGATCGTCTGTGATCGGGACTCCCGCTTCAGAGATGAAATGCATCTCGAGCTGCACCGGTTGATGGGAGTCCAGATTGCCTCTACCACGCCGTACCACCCACAAGGTGATGGGCAGGCAGAGCACACAAACCAAACGGTCGAACGTATGTTACGCGCGTATGTCGACGCCAACCAGCACGATTGGGATTTGTGGTGTACCCCGGTCGAGTACGCCATCAATCACTCTCGTTCCGCCGTCACGGGCTTCACCCCTTTTGAACTGACGTACGGTCACGCTCCGGCCTCTCAGCCAGACTTCTTCGTGGAGGCAGCACTTGCATCACGGAGAGGCCGAGCTAAGGGGGGGGAGGGGCGCAGCAGTAAAAAAGGGTACAGCCCACGAGACAGCCCACCAATTTGTTCGCCAGTTGCAGCTCGCTAGGGAGAAGCTGCTCTTGGCTCAGCAGCAGCAGATCGCCCAGTACGACGCGCGTCACAAGGCCAGAATTTATGCAGTAGGCGATGAGGTGTGGGTAGACGCCACGTACCTCACCCAGCCGGACGACCGCGGGTTGCACAAGAAACTGCTTAAGAAGCGCCTCGGACCCCTTCGGGTGCTGGAAGTCTTTCACAGCGACCGGCAGATGGCCCTCCCCGCAAGCGATAGGGGCGCGCCGTCGGCCTATAGGTTGCAGACGCCTAAGCAGTGGAAAGTGCACGATGTGTTCACCGTGGACCGGCTTTCGCCGGTGGAGTCGAGTAGCCGCTTTGTCGAGAGAGCTAAGGAGATCCCCCCTCCTCCGTTGGACGTCAGTGGGCGCAAGGAAACCCACGTCGAGAGGGTGGAGCGTTCGCGTACGCGCCAGCGTCAGGGCAGGAGATGGACGGAGTACCTAGTCAAGTGGACAGGGATGCCCTGCAGTGAGAACGAGTGGAAGACTCGAGAGGATCTGGAGTGGGACGGAGCCGGCAGGCCCGGCGTTCCCAACCGGGCGTTGTTGGAGTTTGAGAGGATCGAGGCTAAGAGAGTGGAGCGAGCGAAGCTTAGGGTCCGTAAGAGGCGCGACGAATCCGCAGGAGCAATGTGGACCACACTTTCAGAGGAGCTCAAAGTAGACGGCGCAATGCCATGGGTGCCAGAGGAGAGGTTTGATGAGGAAGTAGGAACTTTCGCGAGAGTATCCGTTCAGAACACCCTGCCGCCAGTCAACGGAGCTGCAGCACTTGAGAAGGAACTAGTCGGTCAGTCTAAAATTCTCGTATTGTTCAGTGGGACCGGGTCAGTCGAGATGCAGTTTACTAAGCAGTTTCCAAAAAGCGAAGTAGTTGCCGTGGACATTCAGCCCAAGTGGGGCCCCACACATTGCGAGGATATCATGCGATGGGACTACCGACAGTTCAGACCAAGACACTTCGACGTAGTCTGGGCTAGCCCACCTTGTACAGAGTACAGCCAGGCGAAGACAGTAGGCATCCGAGATTTGCGCGCTGCGGACAGGCGAGTTCGTAGGACACTGGAAATCATCCGGTACTTGAGGCCCGAAGCATACTTCATTGAGAACCCGAAGGGAAGAGAGCCCCACGGTCTGCACTCGCGTCGATGCATGAGCAATCTACCAGCTCCGCACCTCGTTACATACTGTAAATACGGGACCGCATACAGAAAGCCCACGCATATCTGGACCAACGTTCCGTTGCACACACCCCTGCGAGTGTGCGATGCCGACACGCCTTGCGAGTTTTTCCGGCAACACGGTAGGCACGAGAAGGTCGCGCAAGGAGGGCGCGCGATGAGAGCTGGAGGTGTGTTTGCGAAGGGCATGGGAGCTCGAGAGAATTTGTATGGGATCCCTTCAGCACTGTTAAAACAGCTTTTCCACAACCTGACCTTACATGAAGAGGTGCATGAGTTCCTGTCTGAACTGCTTGTCAGGGAAGATCCAAGCGAGATGAGCGGTTTAGTCCAGTCAGCTGTTGTTGAGAGCGACCTGCCCGAGTTTGAACCGGAACCGATAGCGTTAGCGGGAGTACGAGCCGAAGTGACGATCATACCCGAGGGCGGATGGGAATCTGACGCGAGTGGTCTTAGCGATTGAGAGCGTCGGAGAGTTTCGAGAAGAGCAGTGGCTCCAGCCTCGGCGAGACCAGGCAGCAGGTGAGAATCTGGGTAATCCATCCAACAGAGCAGTGGCTCTAGCCTTGGCACAGCCAGGCAACAGGTGGAAATCTGTATAATCCATTTGACTCCAGCCTCGGTATGACCAGGCGGCAGGTGAGAACCTGGATAATCCATCCAACCGAGCAGTGGCTCTAGCCTCGGTACAGCCAGGCAACAGGTGGAAATCTGTATAATCCATTTCATGAGAGCATTGGCTCTGGGCATGGCACGACCGAACGGCAGTTGGAGATCTGGATAAAAGCTCTGCGCATTCCGAGGAGGCGGTAGGGGTTTAAGACCTTTCCTCCGGGCCGGCATCCCGAGAACTATCGGGTAATTGGCAAACCTATTGTCATCACCTGTAAGTGTACCGTGTTGGAAGGTTTGAAAGTTAACCTTGAGCGTGGTAATGGATGTGAGATCTCGAGCCTTGGGGGAGCCTGGTAGTGCAGATGGCAGACCGGTGAGAGGCCGACCCTTGGGCTTAAGAGGTTGATCTCCTTACTGCGGTGTGTCATGGGAAGTGTAATGTCATCCCAGACAACAGGCGGCTGAGACCTGTATAATCATCCTGAGCAAAAGTAGAAGATCTGTATAAAAACTTTACTGGTCCGACGTGGTCAGCGTGGACGTGACCTTCCCTAAGGGGGGGGGGAGTTGTGCTAGGAGGCAAGCACAAGAGCAAGAAAAACGGCTAAGTACAAAACGCAAGAGTACTCAGTACGGAGTACAGTAGGACCGATCAGAATGATGTTGATGTGAGGTGCCTAGCCTGTTGTACGGAGTACTCAGTACAGTTGAGTTATGGAAAGAGTTCATGAATGTATAAGAACTCTAAGTGTAACCAGTTTCGGAGATGAGAACTGAACTGAGATAAGAGTAACACAAAAAGTACGAAACCGTAACCGCTGTATATTTGTATTGAAAGCATACATTGAAAGCATAACTTGAAGTGAATATAGAAAGCATATTCCGGATAGTTGACCACCGTAGTATCGAAATCATACCTCGTGCGGTCGTTTAATAGTTAGTAATAGTTAAGCCCGAAAGTGTAAAGAAGTGAAGAAGCTGGAGTGTAGCCTCCTACAAAGAGATACCCTTAGCTGATGCCGTAAGTAAAGCACACCTATTATAGAAAAAAAGACACCACTCAAAGAAACGATATACACGGCGAACTGCAAAGGGGAAAGGCTGTTCATTAGCTAGTGAACAGTTCTCAAAGCTAAGTGAGTATTTATCAATAGCTTCGAGCGAAACCCGTTCATTAGCTACAGTAAGAACCCATATATAAGAAGACTGGGGAAAATGCCTAGCCGCTAGGCTTCTTAAAATGAGCCCCCCGCCAATCGCATCTAGCGGTGCAGATATTCTTAAATATGGCCTTAGGATGTGATAATTCGTGGGAGTGGATTGCCGCTAGCGGTCGATCTTTCTTAATTTCGGGTTTTTTGCAGGATGCCACTTGTCGCCTTCTAGCGGCTACCTTCTTGTTTTTATCACTGTCGTGTGTAGACACTTTACATTAGGTTCGAATACAGTAATGGACGCTGGTACAAAAGCGTCCCTAAAACTATTAAAAACGCTGGCAGACGAGCATGTCCTGTCAGCTACTGACTTTAAGCATGAAAAGGCTAAGGCACTTGGGCAGGATTGTTCGCGCTACCAACTTTCATCCGAAGTAATACACGAGCTCCGAGAGTTAAAGACTTTCTATGATGACGAGATTTTAGATGAGGAAGAGTACACGGCACAGAAGCGCGTATTGCTCGACAAGACAATCCAAATAATAACTCCTGCTAACCTCGTCGCACACAAAGAGGTTGCTGAAGATGCAGATGAACCCGAGTCTCCGCCTCCAGTTATTGAAATACCCGCCGAGACACAGTCTGTCGTTCAGGGTTCGCCTCCTCGCCTCCGACCACTCTCCGACCACTCTCCGACCACACATCATGTGACACACAATGTTATGCATTGTATATTGCCATATTAACCGTGTATATTATTCTTACAGTGTACTGTATGTCACCTTGTAGTGTATACATCACTCCTGAAGTGTGTATCATCTTACGTTGTATGAAAGATTTGCAACTGCGGGCTGCAAAATCTTTTGGAATGTATATGCTCTGCCTTTTGGGCCTGGTCTCGGCCACACTTTTTGGGAATCCCTTAGGCACCGTTTTCGGCAAGTTCTGCCAACCATCCAAAATACCCGCGGATTTTTTCAAGTACTATGGTGAAATACTGAAAATCGTTCAAAACGAAAGTACGTATCCGAGGTTTTATGTTTTTATGAATTGCGAGTCTCAATGAGAAGGAATTACGCCATGGTTTTACCCGTTAAAAAGTCTTGGCCGCGTCGGCGCCACGGTGGCACATGTGTGCCATGACACAGTGAGCGTCGGGCCATCATCGCGCCCGTGACTATCGTATGCCTATGCATATGCATATACATATCGCTATGCCTTCGCTCGTGCGCGACATGTTGTGACTGTCGCTCCGGGCTGTCGTTGTCGTCCTAAGTGCCCTTAAGTATGTGAGGAGTGCTGTGTTTTACTGCTTGACCGCGCGCATACCCCACACTGTTGTAGCTAAATTACACGCGACAAACAATTTTTGTAACGTTCGTAACAGAGATATGTGTATTCCTAACACGAATACCTATATTTTGAGCTCTTGATTGAGCGAGGCCGTGGCCCGCATCAGCTCAATTTCCAGTCGCGACTGCAAGCTAAGCTCGTAGGTCTGCGACTCTTTCAAACGCGAGCCATGAAAATTGGGATCTGCATAGGGGTTCTCGTGCGTTCTAAGCGCACGAGAAGTGACGTTAATGTTTCTAAAGCAATATCAGCAATGCCAGTAATATTAGCGCACCCTCTTAAGCACAAAACCTTGAGTGAATGAAGCATCCGCAAAACGGATGGTGATCTTCAAGACGTGTTTATGGTTTGGGTTTGAATGTGCGCAAACCCAAAACACTCAAAGAGTTCAGAGCGTCTCATTCTAGAGCCCGAAAGTTGCAGACAATATTGACAAGATATGCATCTTCTACTGCCTTTAAGTACATGGACTGAGATGAGCTGCTGTGAGTACAATGATTTATGTCTTTGGCATCAGATGTGGGTACACGGATTTCTTTTTGGCAGATTTATGGGTTCACCAACCCGACATCGGCCCCATCCCATGTTTAGTGAGGTCTCTCGGCCAGGGGTCGGTCAATCGCGACAGGACTTCCGCCGTTGTTGTCGATGCCCGGGTGACGCGTGACGGATCCAACTATTGGACAGGTGAGGAGGTGACAGGTCCCATTTTACTTTCTACGGGTCAACCTATCTAACATATCCGCCTCGAGTCATTAACAATCGACGGTGTCACACAAAGTTTACGTATGAACCACCCAAAATTTCAAATTGACAATTGAACAAACCCTACCCCCCCCACTACGTCCCAATTTCCGCCCCAGCTGTGCGTACGGTGCCTCTGGCGCCGATCTCCCGAATTTTTATTAGCCTCCACCAGCACCATGTGACGAGCAGTGTCCTCCCACTGATGACAGTGCCAAAACGGAAACACTTCCTACATGAAAGGACGGCCTTATGCGTGTGAGGATTGCGATTATGGCATATATGACCGCCATCGCCAGGAACCCATGCTGACGGCCATATGCCATAATAATAATCCTCGCGTGTATAATAAGGCCGAAAAATGTTATACCGTTTATGACCGGTCTCGGTCTGTCCAGGGTGAGCGCGAGCCGCTCTCGTCTGCTCCTCTCGCCACATCGACATGCGACCGATTTCGAGATATCATATGATGGCATTTACAGTGCGACTGTCATCAGCGGGGGGACAATGAGCGTGAAGTGACCGGACGGGAGGATTACGAGTTACAAGTACGAGCTGGAGCTCGAGCTTCTATCCGTGTCTGGTCACTGTCTGGTCACGTGTCTGTCGACTCGAGAATCGCGATCGGCCGCAGCGCCCTGGGCGCTAAGGGGTGATGGTGGAGAGCCGTAAAAATGCTAGGAAACGACGCCAGAGGCGCCGATGGGTGGGGGATAAATAGGGGGAAAGGGAAGATACGGGGGAGAAAATGGGACAACTGAGGCGGGACACGGTATGTGCTTTGTTGGGGGCCAATGGGTTTACGTTATTGCTATACGTACCTTTCGTTTGAAAAGGGGTATTGCTCCTTTCGTTTTTACGCGGAAATGATCCAATTTCTTTTCATATTTCGCACGATCCTTTTATGGCACAATTTCCTGCCAGAATCTGGCGGGCAGCCCTCCCGATAGTATCGGTGTAGACCCCCCGTCAGTTCTGTAATCTGTCACAAGTCTGAGACTAGTCAGTAGGCGTACAGTAATTCAGGGTTCCATATGCAACAATGTACTCAAATATGGTCATTTGAATACAAGTAGCCGCAAGCAGGTCTACATCTGACTGGAATAATCATGTAAACAGCGATGGATAATACTATGCATATTCCCCCCTGGTAAGAATTGGGGCAAAGTCGATAATAATTTGGAATATTTTGAAATGAAGCCGTGCGTATGTTATTTGAGTGTGAAAATTCAGTGCTATATGAGTTTGATGTATTCAAATGGGCATGCGAATTTTAAAGAGGAAAACTAGAATGTTCCGAACATTAGCCACGTATTTCAAACTGATATTCCCTCGGAAAGTTATCAACTTTGATAACTTTCATCAAAACATTTTGGGAGGTCAGAAGTGTGTTTCTCGCAGTCACATCCCTTGCGACGAGCTCGGTGTGATGCATGTAGGAGCGCGCGCGCGTGTCAGGTGTGTGCGCGATTCCCGATTGGTGCGATAAATGTTGGGCAGTCATCTTCATGACATCACGAGGCTGCCGATGCCACTGCCGATGCCGCTGCCGCCGCGTGCGCCTGACGCTCTGAACGTCTGAAGTAAACTAAAGCCGACATGGAACTTCAGGTCATTTTTCTTTTCACTTTTCAACGCTGGACATGCAGTGGCGGCCACTGCGCATGATTTTGCTAGAGTCCACATAATGTTCGGCTTTATATAATTCACGGTGACGGTGCTATATGTGCTGGTTGACAGCTTAAGAGTTGTGTTATTCGCTCACGTTGAAAGGCTTCGGGTTTTATTGTTTTCTTAGTGAAGCAACTGCTGGTCATCATCTCGTGTTTGCTTTTCAAAGTAGGCAGATTGAGCAGTTTTCTTTCCCTCGTGGCCTTCCCCCGGTCTTAAAATAGTGAGTGGGTTGTTCGTTATCACTTTGCCGCTGTGGATCATGTGTCCCGTGCGGCGATCGCGATCTGTCGCAAAGAAGAATTCTTCCTAACACCGTGCGTGCCATCGTATGTGTTTATAAGGCGGCATAGCGTTCGGGGAAATCTCCCCGACGGGTCATCCCCGGTTTTTGGAAAACCATGCCGCCGTTTGTTTCTTCTTCTTCTTCTTCTTCTTCTTCTTCTTCTCGATGTTTGTTTCATGGACGTGATCTGAGTAAATGTGAACGACGCGCAGACTGTCCGCCCCGGCAACATAAAAACATGCCGTCGAGACTGGCGGGCACGGTGCGCATCCTGCAGCGCAACCCCGTGCACTCTGTTTTCTTTTGTGTTCGGCATGATGTTAACGCGATCCGTTTCTGACTTGTTCGATTTCGCGTTGTAGGGCTATCTGAGCATCAGCCGGAAGAGGTTTGGCTATGGAGCAACCGATATTTTCAGTAGTATTTCAAACAGAGCTTTTGTAGCTTGTGCTAGAATTGCGAGGAATTGAATGTAAGTGATTTTAAGTGTAAGTAATGCTTAAGGTAGTGACATAGATAAATATCCTGCGCCTGCATGTATGTTTTTAAAATCTGACAGTCACATGTGGTATCATTTAATGTTATCATACAGTAATGCTGCCGCTACAACTCTGTATTTTATCGCCGAAAATATACCGCACTCGTTCGAATACAGCTATAGGGGATCAACCGGATTTGGAAAAATTAACATTTCTATACAGCTCATGGCAAAATTTTCACGATGGTAACTTTCATCTTTAAAGCTATCATTATTTCGAAGTTATCAACTGGCCAGCTATATGGTATATACTATATTTACTTGGCGGTAATAATTACGCCACATACTTGGCGGTAATAATTCCGAATAATACTGTAGGAGTGTGCCAGGCGCACAAAGCTCAATTATATATTCGGGGGAGATCTTTCGATCCCCCCTCTGAAAAATCGGGGTTTTTGTCCCTCAAAATCGCACACTTAAGAGGGCGAATACTTAAGTGTGCTTAAGACGACGCATCGACTAATATTGACATCTACGCCAAAATTCTTGAAAGATATTGATAAGAGCCCGAAAGTTATCGACAGATATTAGTATTCTGATATATCATAAAAAATTGTCGACTGATACCAATATCACGGATATATCAGATATCGGAATACTACATATTGTCAGGGTTTCCTGCCAAAAATGGCCAATCGCGCACGCGCGGGGTCAGGTATAGAAAATAGTAAAAGTGGAAATTTCGAAACAGTAACTCACGTTAAGATGCACGGCTAGAGGGGACAAATCGCTTGTTCGAAATCCCCCCCCTCGTAAACCGATGCCCCCCCTGCCTCCCTAGGTATTTAGCCAACCTGCTATATTTGGCTGTGTAGCTCGCACCCACGCATATGTAAGAAACATTTTCGAACACTGATAAAACAGGTCTCACACATGTCGCAAGTTTGTAAGGTACATATAGCTATGTAGTTTGTAAGGTCCATATCGCATTTCATTGTTTTGGTGAGCTCTTCGAGAAGTCTCGATCTAGTTATGTTTGTATGTAACTGTGAAAAACCTCTATGCTAGATGCTAGAGAACTCTGCAAGCCCCAATGGCAAAATAGAACCGTCTCAAAGGTGATTGCGATTTTGTACGGAGCCCATGAATTTTGGCCCCTAAAACCCTAAATATGCCTATAATACCTCTACATATAGTTGTGCATCCTCTCGTCACATGCCCAGTAAACCTTCATATAACCCTAAATCCCGCATGCACTACTGTAGTTCAGCATCGACTGCATGGAAGCAATATCATATACGTGGCAGATTCTGCTGCACATCTGATGCCAGGGATGGGAGTTGAGGACCAAATAACAACTCTCACAAGCTCATTCCTGGTCGAAACTCTGCTGACTATATTTGGCCTGCTTCTTGTCAAACTTAGAAACCTTGCCCATGCCCATAAATGCCTTCAGCCCCATGCCGCTTGCACCAGCGTACATGAGTGCGGAGACGAGGAAGACCTCCGTTGCAAGGCCTACGCTAACAAGCAGGGATGCAGTCAGCAGTGCTTGGTTGACATCAGAGGAGAGCGACAGGCGCTCTAGTGCGCGCTCGTTCTCGAGGCAGCGCACGCGGATCTTCAGGTTGCCCTGCTCCACAGCCACTCAGCGGCAGACGTCAGAGGCCCTCCTGAATCCCCTGCCCGTCTCTCTACTGCCAGATGTATGGGCTGCTGCAGGTATTCGAATCACAAAGCCTTCTGAACAACTACTTCAGGAGGAGTTATGTACCAAGTGAGTGGCCAGAGCACTCTGGAAGCATGCGAGTTCCTGACCGCAATTCGGCGGAACGACAACCACTCATTCAATAGAAACATTCGCGAACCGCACATCGCATTTGATCTTAGCCATTGACATAGGTATAATCTGGCTGAACGCATTCAGCAGCACGACCGTCTTCCCTTCCGCAGGTATAGGATTGACCAAACAGACAAGCCTCGGTACGAAAGGTGCCCAGGCTCGCGGGATATGTGCAGCACAGCATGGAGCTACCTGCTCCATCTCGCGGACGGTTTCCTCTATATAGGCGATCTTGCGAGGCGTCGTCACCGCCGTGTTGATGTCCTTTACATTGAGGCCAGTGGCCTGCCCGAAGCGCCCCATGAATTTCTCCAGATCCGTGCCGTTGTCGCTGGTTGCTGTGAACACTTCGATGAACGGCTGTGCCAGCTTACCGATGTCGTACTGTGGATCGAGGCCCTGCATGGTCCCACAAGCACACCATGCGCGATGGAGGACAGGCCAGTCAGGACCACACCATGCACGATGGGGGACAGGCCAGTCAGGACCACAGGCGCACCATGCAGGATGGGGGACAGGCCAGTCAGGACCACAAGCGCACCATGCACGATGGGGGACAGGCCAGTCAGGACCACACCATGCGCGATGGGGGACAGGCCAGTCAGGACCACACCACAGTGCCCCCGGGATGCACTCAGCGGGGCCCTACGGGAAGATGACACAAAAAACAAAAATAGCTGCCCACATCTCTGCTGCTGCTCGGTGCAGAGGAGCCGCTCACTCGTCTTCCGCCAAGCAGTTGGCACCGCGATGTGATTGGGTGAGAGGGGCCTTGTCTGCGCACGGTCTGCGCGGAGCCCCCAGCAGCCAAGGAAATATCCACGGCACGCGTCTTGCACCAGCAGCTGGTGGGTGGGCGCAGGGCAAAATGCCAACGCACTGCCTCTACCTCGCCGTGTATGACCCGTCGCCATGCCCACTGAGAGTGGCCTTTCAGCGGCGCGGGAAGCTGCGCCACCGCAGATGCCTCTACCTCGCTGTGACTGACGGCCAGTCATCGCTCAACCATCCAGAAGCCGTACCGATTTGAAAGAGATTGGGCCCGCACAGCCAGAGCGTGCTGATGCTGAGCATCAAGTCACCAGGCTGAAACCTGCTGGGCCCGTCTTCAGTGCGATGACAGCACGCCTTTCTGCGGTGCTGCGATTGCAGCCTGTGAGGTATAGCAGCAAGTCGTGTGGCGCTGGAGTGTGGCGCTGAAATGCAGCGATTGGGCAGGAAAAGGCAGCGACCGGCCATCAAATCACCTTGCCAATGCCGTCAATGGAGGCGAAAGCGCGGAAGATGAACGTGAACGTGGAGGGGAAGCGGAACACAGTGCCCCCTTTGTCGTCCGTCAAGGTGAGGAGATCGGAGCCGATGGTTGTCTTGATGTTGGCTCCTTTTTTGCCTTGTTGGATGTTCTGCGCGGAAGCGCCGCCTCAATGTATCAGCCTATCACGCGCTCACCAGCCGCATGCGGTGCAGAGCGCAGACAAGGGGCGGTGGTAGGGCTACCTTAAAGTTACGGATGAAGAACCGCGCCAACTTTGCAGAAGCGAGGCGGTCCGCCCCCTTGGCGAGCACTCCCATTTTCTCCACCGCGCTCACCATGTCCTTGGCGCTTGAGGACACGGTGATGTCGTCTGCGAAGGGCCCGCCCTTGAACAGCGCGATGCAGAATTCCCGGAACCCCTGATACCGCCACGCCCCATGGCGCACCCCCCTCATGCGCACAGAGGACTCCTCTCGCCCCCTTACTTTTTTCGGGTCTGTACGTCGGTCTGTGCTGATTTGGGGACGGGGCCGCTGGTGTGTGCAGGAAAAGTGACAGCGTAGAGCGATGCAAAATGCGTTTATGACAGCTTGCGAGGGGATTGACATGGCTCCTCGCTCATGTTCCTCGAGAGCAGCTTGACATTGTGGGGACCCGTCTGGTCCGATCTGCCCGGTCAAAAGCCGAGTCCCACGCATAGCCCTGACCCGGATTGGCGGCCGGGCCGACGAAGATTCATGAGAAGGCTGTGTGGATAGCTCTAGGTCTTCGGAATGGTGCAAGTGGTGCGCTAGTGCCGGGGGCTTGTGGTGATCTGGGCAAGTCGGGCTGCCGCGCTGGGGTCACTGCAGCACCTCGCGGACATTCGGCTTCAGCTCGTCCATCATACCGTAGTCATAGAAAACGAGCTGGCCTTCCTTGTTCACACAGAGGTTCCCGGGATGCGGGTCGCAGTGGAAATAGCCGGTCTCCACAATCTGGCGCAGGAAAGAGTCCGCAGTTCGCTTGGCCAGCAGCTTACGGTCTAGCCCTGCCGCCTCCACTGCCTTGATGTCGGTCAGCTTGAAGCTGTCAACATACTCCATCACAAGCACCTGGATACCGGCCTCCCTGTCCTTCTCACTGGCGCTCCTGGAGGGAAACAATGCTTGACAGCGGGTAGGCACTCCGAGAAAAGATGGTGACTGGCACAGAGCAGGCCGCGCTTTCAAGTTTTCAAGGTGGACACTCCGGGCGCTAGCTCCTCGTCGGAGGACGCTCCGGGCGGCTGGAGCTCTCTGAGGGGCCGTGCCCCTGCGCCCGCCAGAACACATCACTCCAAGCGCACGCTGCGCTCTGATTCAGCGTATTCCAGTCGCAACTCATCGTTCAAAGCATCTTTGGGTCTGCCATTGTTTTGAGGCACCTCAGCCGGAGGGGAGATAGTGAAGGCATCCTCGACTGTGCGGTCTGTTCATCGGATCAAAGAACTTCACACGGATGGGCTGCTAGCAGGCAGCGGAGGGATCGATGAGGGGACGTGGTGTTGCCATGCAGCCGCTGTGGAAGGGGCTCACCTTCGGGGTGGACACCTCCCGGTAGCAGGTGGGCACCCTCACCCACTCGAGCTCTTTGAAATCCGCCGCGAAGCGATCGGCGTTCTCCGCCTCGTTCAGGTAGTCAATCTCCTTGTACAGGAGCTTGGCGGACTCGTCATAGATGGAGGCCCACTCACGATCCGCGCCGTCACTCTTGGGATCGAACTTGTCGAGGAGTGTGGCCAGCTTCTTGAGATTCTTCAGGTCCACGTCAAACAGCTCCTTCAAACCCGCGCGTTGAACCTTGATCGCCACCTTCTTTCCCTTGTACATCGCCGTATGCACCTGGTGCAAGCCCCCCCATTAGCCCGCCACCCCTTTCATTCACCTGGCGCAAGCCCCCCCTTAGCCCTCCATCCCTTTCATTCAACTGGCGCAAGACCCCCCTTAGCCCTCCGTCCCTTTCAATCAACTGGTGCAAGCCCCCCCCCTTATCCCTCCGTCCCTTTGATTCACCACTGAAATTATCTCATCGGTGTGAGGCTGTTTCCACCCGCCTTCACGTCCATCAAGGCAGCACGGCTTGCGACCAGGTAGCATGCTCTCATGAGCATTGCAGCTTCAAGGTGCAGCACGGGCACTGGCGCATAGGGGCGTTGCGGAGGCTGGCACCTGGCCCAGGGAGGCTGCTGCAAGAGGGGCGTCCGAGAAGTCTTGGAACACCATGTTAAGGGGGCGGCCGAGCTCAGCCTCCACAATGCCCTTGGCTCGCTCTCCTGCATGCCGCAACCAGCGCCGCAAAGAATGACTCCATGTCACTCAGAACACCAGGCTTGCAACACCAGGCTGAGATGTCCGCCTGATTACTCAAACCATTGCCCCGATCAACCTCACGGCGTGGATGGCCATTCTATCACGAGTAAAAGCAGGTCGCTCCCTCCGAAGACACTGCGCTCTCTGATTCAGTCAAAGGCAATGCCCAATGTTCACATTCTGATTTGGATTTGGGGCCATCGCAGGGGAAGTGATCCTGCTGCAGTGAGACCCAGCTCAAACACTCGGGCCACATCCCCATGCCACGGGAAACAGGACTGTCCGAGTGCAGTCCAAAACTTTGAAGCCGCATCATCCTAACATTGGGTCTTGCTCAGCCGATTGCCAGCTTGCTCCATCCAATCACGGGCTCCTCAGTTGGTCACAATCACATTTCTGGGCACAGGTTCGGCTTTTCGCATGAAACAAAGCTGCATCTCTGAACGCCGTTCCTCACCATATTCAAGAAGAATTTCCTACTAGAGAAGGGAGATGGCGAGGCAAGCACGGACCTGAGAAGCCCGGGACGTCGTCCTGCAGTGTTTTGAGCACAGTGATGTACTCCGGAGAAAGAACGTCGGTGCGGGTGGATATCACCTGCAGTTATCATAGCAGGAGGATGCAACCTTGTGAGTAAGTTCGAAAAGAGGATGCAGGAAACTAATGCCAATCTATTGCAGCTTGTGTCAATTAGCATGATATGGGCACCCTGGCGAGGCATCATCCCGTCTGGAAGCCCTAGCGAGGCCGCATGCCGCCTTCAAGCCCTGGCGACGTCTCAACACTTCTGGAAGCCCTGGGGTAGGGCCCCATGATGTCTGACAGCCCAGGGGGCCTCATCACCCCTGGAAACCCTAATGGAGCCTCCTTCCTCGAGGAAGACCACGCCTGGCATCATCACGCCCCGAGCCCTGGCGGGCCCTCCTTCCTCGAGGAAGACCACGCCTGGCATCATCACGCCCCGAGCCCTGGCGGGCCCTCCTTCCTCGAGGAAGACCACGCCTGGCATCATCACGCCCCGAGCCCTGGCGCGGCCTCCTTCTTCGAGGAAGACCACGCCTGGCATCATCACGCCCCGAGCCCTGGCGGGCCTCATCACGCCTGCTATCCCTTCGCGCAGGGCTTCCTTCACCATGGAGGCCCTGGCGCCAGGCCTCATCACTCACGCCTGATAGCCCGAGCGTTGAGCCCCGTTACACATGTTATCCTTAGCAAACGGGCTTATCCCAGCTCGAAGCCCTCGTGCCAAGCTGAATCCCACCTCGAAGCCGAAGCGCGGAGCCTCAACCCATCTCGACGCCCTGGCGGGGCATCATGATGCGCGGAAGCCCTGGCGCGGTCTCATTCCTGAGGCCACTTTTGGAGAAGGGAGAGCGGCACATTTTCACCTTTCACTCTGAACTTACCCTCCGCAAGGATGCCGGGTTTTCGGATGCAGGAATCTCAGAAGATGAGAGAATAAGTCTTCGAGGAGGGAGCGCAACTAAATGTGAAAGACGGGCGCATTTACACATTGACGCTGAGAAGAGCAAACTACTTCGCCCTGCGTCAACTGGGCATCAGCTGGGCATTTATCCGAAGCGAGACCGGGGAGTGGGGCGAGGGGGGAAGAGTCCAGGCATGAGCAGAGAGAAGGGCAGAACCTGGCCGAGCTTCACAAAGGTGGGACCGAGCGTCAGAAGGCTGTCACGAATGAGCTCGGCAGCCGCGGTCTTATCTGCACTGTCACCCTTGCGTGACTTGACTGCGCGCACGACGCACTTCAGGGCAACGCGCCACACCTCCACGTTGCGCCCCAGCGAGGACCCATTGCCTCGCTTCTCCCAGCCCGCCTCCAGCTCCTCTCCCATGACGCCGTCATCACTTTCTTCCACCAGCTCACCACGCTGTGCCCGAACTGTCTTGGAGATCAGGGTGCCGAGTTCAGCCTTCTCTGCCGCTGTGGCCTCGCTGCCCGCAGCCTGGGCAGCCACAGTCGCGGCGTGCTTCAGCCCGCTTTCTCAAGGCATGGAAGGTGACCTGTGAATGCCAGTACTAAATGCTGTCCGAAAGAAGGAAGCATTTTCGTGTTCATTAATGCACAAGCTATAACCGCGCTTGGTCTTATGGGCCCCAAGCAGAGCGCCTCCGCCAAGTGCGCGGGTCTCGCAAGCACAGAGCAGCCCTAGCCTCCGCCAAGTGCGCGAGTCTCGCAAGCACAGAGCAGCCCTAGCCTCCGCCACGTCCACAAGGCGCGCAGGCCCGAACAAGGCCGCGCCTCTGCAACGTGCGCGACTAGTGAGCCCCAAGCAGGTCAGGCCGCCGCCACATACACAAGGTGTGCACGCCGAAAGCAGGCCCCGCCTCGGCCAACTACATCGCGGCCCGATGCAGCACGAGCCTCGCTCAGACTAGTCGCGGGCTTCGGACCGCGCTGCTCGCTCGCGCATTTTTTATGAACGTATCAAGGTTCGTACTGCTGTCTTTTCTCTCGACCGCCTACCTTGGCGGGCAAAGCACCACGAGGGTGAGGGGGGACAGGTCTGACCTCCAGGAGCTCTTCGGCAGCCTCAGAGGCTGCTACGTCCACGGTGGAGGGGGCCGAGGGGCCCGTGATGCGCCGCACAAGGTTCATCAGCCGGTCACGCTTCCGTATCCGCGTTGGGGCTGGTTCCGGGGTTTCAACTTTGACGACCTCCTCAAGCTTCATGCGCTCGCCGCCTATGTCGGTGTCCAAAGACCTCTCCAGAGAGGCCACAACGCACTCTATGTCCCCGTCATCGCACGGCTGAGGCCCAGCGGAAGTGGCGCTGTCGCTGGGAGTAGCGGAAGTGGCGCTATCGACGTTGGACGTGACGTCCTCCTTCTTTTCAGAGGGTTTTTCATCGTTATTGTCCGTAGCGGCACACACCTTCGCTCCTCCCCGTCCCATGTGCGTTGTGAGGACTGGTCGCTGCAATTGCAGCCACTTTCAGGAACTAGAAGGCAGGCGATGCGCCCGCTTAGCAGCCACGTTGAAAGTCAGCGCACAATTTCAAAACTGAATTATAAGGAGCTTCTTCTGCGATAATAAGAGACACTTTCTAAACCGTCATGCCTGTTTAGTCGCAGTGCACAGGTGGCTAAACCTGTGCACATAGGTTTACACCTATGTGTAAACCTAGGTGTAAACCATGTCTTTCCATAGGGCATTTGAAGTGGGCACCGTGCCGAGTTCAGTGCCGGAAAAGGTCGCCCGACAACTGTTTCGAGTAGTTTACCTATTTTTCTCAATAGGAGAAGAATTTGGCTCACCTGCCCGAGGAAACGGCGTCCTGGAAGCACAACGGGACGAATTTGTTGCCCGCCGAAAGACGGCTGCGCAGGCCGTTGCTTAGATTGCGTTCTGCGACTCACAAAACTAGAAGAACTGGCCAATTTACTGTGCTGGATACGCGTCAATTGTCGGGACGCCATGTGCCCTATACGTCACTCCCCCACACCCCCCCCACAAAGTAAAAGCTGTGTTGGTAATAACCGTGCCGGGACCACAGGTGAAATCTTGGAAACAGAACAGTGATCCGTGGGTTTATGAACTTAAAGTTTCGTGACTAAAAACTGGTAGCTGATTAGAAAATCATTATAAACATGATTAGAGCATCTTTTTGACCATTTAAACAGAGTAGTCTTGACGCACGGTCTGTCCGTGTGCCGGACTGCGTAGCCCCAACACTTGTGGAAAACATAAGGGGAACGTTCTTAAACACATACAGTGTTAAGGATGACGATTTTTAGAAATAAAAACCTCCTTCAGCCTTTATTCCAATTGGAAACAAATTTCAAACCTCTTGACTAGTCGACACGGCTTGTAAGAAATCACGCTTCCACTTCTCACAAAGTTCTGATGGAAGGAACGCGGGGTCAATAGCGCGAACGCCGTACCTGCAAGAACTTAAGTTGGCAAAATGCGCCCAAGAGTTATTCGTCTAGTCCACAAGAGGTATCCGTCTAGTCCACTTCTCGGATTGCGACTTGAATGACTATATGCTGATCGCAGGTGTATCCGCTGAATCTCAGGCGAGGGAGTTCAGGTTGCTGAAATCGATACAGTATCGTGCTGCAATGCCTCACCTCCCAGTTGGTGCATGTCTCCTTCAAACTTATTGACGTAATAACGACATCGCCCCACATCCAAGCATCGGCTGGTCAGTTTCGATTTATACTCGTCTTGTCCGCATCTAAGGATCTTAAGAACTGACGTGGGACTATTGTGAAATGAGATATTGACCACGTTGGCAGCACAAAATCACCGGAAACTTGAGGCATATTTGGCATCTCAATATTGGCTACGATCACACATGTGAGTTTCTCAGCAAATCATACAAGGTAGAAATTTATCGCACGTCAGTCGCCTAAGCTGTATATCGGCTATCTCATGCCTCGCAAAGTCTGGCTTGCTCTGTCGATCGAGTGTTAAGTAAGATCGCATTGTCTATAACAATCTAAATCTTGCATACCCGACTGTACAAGTATCATCAAGTATCTAGAGCTCTAGTAGCCCTACCCTAATGCATGAGCCAATGAAAAACTGCCCCGCGCAGTCGAGGCGTCGTTCAACATAAGTTGGACTAGATTAAGATTTCTGTAAAGAGCCGATTTTTGAGAGGTGGTGTCACTTTTTGGGGGGGCTTTTGTCCAGTGATATTTTCGCCCAATCACAGTGTGACATATGTGTGACACATCCTTAACACTGTGTGATCCACGTGTGATCCCGTGTGATACATTGTGATTCACACTGTGACTGTCATACATCCTTAACAATGTGTCACATTTTGAATGGCATTGTATGACACTGGTGGACGAATAACGAAGAACCCCCTCTAAAAAATCGGCTCGTTTTTTCCTCTTTCGAGGACTCTTTTTAAAATCATTTTTATGCGGACTTGCCGAGTCATGCCGAGAAACTGGCGGAGGGTGACGGTGTGTGACGGTGAGCGATCCGAGGATGAAAGGTGACGTAAAACATGGAAAATGCCGTATCGTAGCGGAGAACAACCGCGCGAATAAAAAATAATGCGGTCAAACCTCTACTCTTTATGTTTTTGGACCAAAGCAAACGATTCCTTACCTTACCTTACCTTAACACTTAAAAGGCGATATGGGAAATACAACGGTATGAATATCAGCTATTGTACATGTAGTTACGTTTCGGCACATTGTGGATGCATTAGGCACCCCGGTGAGGCGTATATGTTATCCCCATTGAGTATACACATAATAATAATAATAATAATAATAATAAAACATTTACGCTAGCAAAGGGGACAAAGTCCTGAGAGTGCGGTATCCCTGCAAAGCAGGCTAGTGAAAACACCAGGGGCTACTCCCTCTGCTATAGCGCGCCCACAAAGGGGCTCAGCCCACTTTTCAGCAGGGTTACATCTAGAGAAAAAACTAGGTGCTAAGCAAAAAACTCTAGAAGATGGAGAAGCAGCCATGGCCGGGTGGGTGGAGGGGTGGCTGAACTGAGCGGTGGGGAGGGAAGTCGAAGAGTTAAGGGGATTTGGAGACGTTGAGGAAGGGGGTCAGGTGGGCGGGGGAGAGGGGGGTGGTGGGGGAGGGGAGGGGGGGAGGGCCCCTCCCCTAGGGGACAGGGAACCATCTTATATTGTAAGACTTTTGAAAATTATTGCAGGAGGGTTTGAAGAAAGTCGTTTGATTGCTGCACAGCTTCTTTTTCTGTCATGGTCTCACTGCTCGAGATGTCAACTGTATGCGGGTCAGTGTTTAAGGTGGTGGTGGTGTTTAACAGAAACACGTCTCGCCTATTTTTGGTGTGTTGCCTACAGATTCTTGAAAATTTTTTAAGGAGAGGTTTATGTTGGATATACCCCTAGGACTCGGGATATATTTACTCAGTGATCAGTTTTCTCAGAATGTAATAAAGTTGATAAGTTAACCCGATATAACGGGCATAAACAGTTAGGGTTCGGGTTCGGGTGACAGTCATACACACTACTATAGGAAGAGTCACAAAGCAAGCGGTGTGACTGTTCCAGCACACCACCTAGTGTGGTGACTGGCTAGCCGAAGATGAAACCTGTGAACAAACACCATCTACAACGGTGGAAATTGGGCTCTAAGGGAAGGCCTGTCCTTTCTGGCAGGGCGGTTCCCAGCCAAGAGTTGTAAATCCGAAACCGGTCCGTGATCGGACCCCTATGCACATACAGCTGCGGTCAATCTCACTGTGCAGGAGCGGCATGATTAACTTCCTCGCCACTAGTTGGCGGTGGCACTGCTGTGCCGGCCCGCAGCACAGTCACGGTGCCGTGAATTGAAGATGTCGATGTCGTGATTGAATCATTCGTAGAGCTCCAGAAGAAATCTGAAAGGTCTCGATCGTCGTGCGAGGGATCCTCCCCGTCCTCCTCGTCAGTAGTCGGTCCCGGTGAGTAGTCCGGTGACGGTGGTGCATCCCAATACAGCGGTGAAGCGGGCGGGACCGGGAGTGGAGGTACCGGGATGTAAAGCCCGATTGGTGCATTGTGAAGGCCTTGCCGAGCACGGTGCCGGCCGTGCCGGCGCGGTGGAATAGCAACCGGTGCCGCAGAAGTGAATGCAGGCTCGCTGGTGGTCGCCTCGGCAGCACCACCGACCTCCAGGCCGGTGTGGTCCGGTGCACATGCCTCGCCAAGAGTGGCAGCCGAGATTGGCGCCGCGGTGGCGCAAACACAGAAGAGAGCACACACCATCACCGCAATCGCCGAAGAGCGGCCAAACCCCCAAGGCGGTGCACCGCATCCCCGACGAGATGTTAGAGGCTGCGGGACCGCATCCTCACCGTCAATAGGGTCATACCCAGCTGCAGACCCGTCCGCGTCGCCGTCGCAAGAGTCGGTCTCCGACCCGGCGTGCATGTACCGCATCGCCAAGTCCTTGCCCTCAGCCGTGATCGAGAGTCCCCCCATCCGCGCGATCCGGTCCGCAAAGCAGAGGTCGGGCTCGTGCGCGTGCATGGGGTCCACCGGCATCATGTCATCGGCGTCGGACGTCCCCGACTCGTCCGGGCAAACATGCGTGATTGCCGCCGGCGGTGGCGCCGGCGGTGCGTCCTCGCGGACATGCGTGCAAGCGGCAGCCGAGATCCCGCTCTCGACACCACCGACCGTGAAGCCGCCCATGTGGGTGGCAGGCTGGCAGTAGGGCAGGAATTCCTGCAACGCACCGTCTTCCCGCTCCGGCTCGATCCCGAAGGAACACGCCGAAACGCCGTCGAGCATCTCCGGCTTGCCCCCCGCCAGAAGGCAGAGCGCATCGAACCGCTCGCCGTCGTGCCCGTCCATGGCCGTCTGAAACTGCTCCGCCAGCAAGTCGTTCTCGATGTCACCGAGGGAGAAGCTGTGGAAGCTTCCCCCAGCGCCGTGCTTGCCGCCGTTCGGGCAGTCGCGGTGCCAGTGGCGGGCCTCGTCCTTCTTGCACGTTGAATTTTGGCAGAACGGAATGAAGTCGCCGCTGCCTTTGTGGAAAGCAACGCGCTTCCTCACCTGCGACTGCGGCCAGTTTCCCCCCGTCGGGAGGTCACCTGCCGCAAAACGAACACCGGAGCCGCCTCCCCCGTTGCCGATCTTGTTCTTGTCCGCCCGCGGGGTAAAACCCCGCCCGTTGACCTTGTCCGTGAGGACCTTCAGCTGCCGCTTCACGTCGAGGATGATGGCCGTGAGGTCGGACAGCTGCGAGGTGTCGCCGTCAGTGGCCACGGCCGCTGCGGACAGGGCGAACGAGGCAGTGTGCGTACCGGCTGCCACGTGTCGGGCGTAGCACTCGAGGACCCATTGTTGAACGGTAAGAAGGTCCACGGCCGCCCGCTGCTGGTGGGTGAAGAGCCTCGACACCACCGGCGCGTAGAAAGCAGGGTCCAGCGCGGCGAGGAAGAGCTCCTTCACCTCGTCATCGTCGAGGGTGTTGCGCCTCTTGGCGGACCGTAAGGCCGCGTTGAAGTCCGTGATGGACTCGGACGGGTCGGTGTGGGCCTTAAAACGGACGCCAAGGAGGTCCGATGTCCCCTGGAAGGGTGCACCGGAGTCCAGCAGACGCCTTGCGAGCTCCAGCAGGGCCCGCTTGCCGTCCAGAGGGTGCAAGGTCGCAGATGCCTCGAGCCAGTCACCCGCTGGAGAGGCGGGGGACACGATGAGCTCGAGAGTTGAGAAGAGGAGCTTGTTGGCCTCGGGTCGCACGGCCAACGTGGAGTCCTCCAAGTCGAACATAGGGGCAAACAGTGCGTCCTCGGCCTCGAATGCCTCCCGGAGAGCAGGCACCAGCTTGGAGAGGAGCACCTGAGCGTTCGACTCCGTACCCGTAAATCGGTCATGCTTGTCGGGAAAGCATTTCCGGATGACGTGCTTCGCCACGCTCTCGTCGAAGCGCTCACGCGTGAGCGAGCGAACACCCGCCAAGAAAACGGCTTGGGCGGAGTTCGCAGCTGGAACACCAGCAGGCGCCGGCGTAGCCGGCGTGACGGAATTACGTGCGGCAGCGGAGTCGAAAATTGTAGCTAGCGAGCGTCGGCGTGACGCCATACTTGATGTCAATCTAGTCGCAACCATGATGTAGAAGACTATAGAGACGAAGTGAGGGAAAATGTGGCGAGGTGCGGAAGGAGCGGCGGCCAAAAGTCGTAAGGCGGTCGTCGAGGAAAAGAAGGAAAGCTGCGGCGTAAAAGATTCCCCAAACGTGCATGTGGATCTAACAACGCGGCCAAGGAACTTGGTGTTGGATCCGACCAAAATTCCAACGTCTACCAACGCGTAGTACGGGAAAAGCAAGCAGCCACGAGCCCGAGCTCTCCGTAAGTCCAATCAACCAGTCATGTAACTAGGCCATACCGCCCCGCCGCGCCTCTAGTGGAGCCCCTCACCCCATCTCAAGCGTCGGTGTTTAGCCTGACATGGCCATAACTACGCAGTGTCTAAATAAAGAGTGAGTGGGGCCAAACCTGTTGGATATACCCCTAGGACTCGGGATATATTCACTCAGTGATCAGTTTTCTCAGAATGTAATAAAGTTGATAAGTTAACCCGATATAACGGGCATAAACAGTTAGGGTTCGGGTTCGGGTGACAGTCATACACACTACTATAGGAAGAGTCACAAAGCAAGCGGTGTGACTGTTCCAGCAGTTTAATCTTGCCACGGGGAACACCTATCGTGTTGAGGACAGTACCAAAAAGAGGAGGGAGGTATCCCATGAGTGTAAGTACTTTGGGCCATTTCACGGTGCTTATGAAGGGCTTGGAATTTGCGTTGGTGATTGTCGTGTCATGGTGACCACCATAATAATGCTCAGCATCACTCTGTACACATATGAAAAACTATTTCTTTGACGAAAATGTCATCAAACACTCAAATATCACCGGTTGTCCAAACCGCCGAAAAGAAGGAATTTTCTCTGCTCCACTGCAAACACCTCGTCCATGACGTGTGTCACCTGCGACGTCGCGCATAGTAGGGATTGATTTTAAACCCCGGGGACGCATCCACAAGTAGGTATGCCACCCATCTCTTACGTACTTCAAGATGGGCGTAAATGGATGAGTAACGCGAAAGGTGTGCCCCTTTTAGCGAGCTCTACCCACACGCCTGCGAATACCAGCTATACAGTATGAAATATCGCCTTTTAAGTGTTAAACACCCAAACCGCCGCGAATGATAGAGCGGGATGATGACATTATTAGCGTTGGTCATGGTCATGACTCAATCAACGTTCTACACTGTTTATTCTTTGTAATAAACGAATTCACGGGAGCACTCATCCCCCTCACTGTGTTCCGTGCATCCGCCATCCTGTCGACCGACCGTCACTGCACAGTTAAAACACCTAAGTATTTTATCTTATTCAGTTTTAGTTCGACCGGATCACTGCGTTTCTTGTGCTGGAGTGGCTTATATATATATATATATATATATATGGGATAAGTTTACATCGGGGCTGACATTTCATTTTAATCCACATCGGGGGCCGACATCTCATTTTAATCCACATCGGGGCAGAACTTCATTTTAATCCACATCGGGGGCCGACATTTGATTTTAATCCACATCGGGGGCAATATCTCATTTTAATCTACATCGGGGGCCGACATTTGATTTAATCCACATCGGGGTCACACGAGGGTGACACGCCTAAACGTTTCACATCGGGTGTAGACATCTCATCTTAATCCACATCGGGGGTTGACATTGCATAGCATGCGTAAACAGAAGACACACGCAACGATATAATGTAAACGAAACATAACTACGCAAATCCAACCGGTTGTGCCAGGAGGCACGACGTACCTGCTGAGACACCCATAGTAGGGGGGGTCTGATTTCGATGAGAATAAGAGTATCGAACTATTAGGGAAATTAGTGAGTGGATGTGACATTGCCTGAGCGAACAGTTGGGGAAAATAATATGTGAGCTCAGAGGAGAGAATAAAGAGAGGTAACAGAGTTGGTCTCTTAGACTTGGACAGCAAATGATATAACTCTTGCTGTCTGGGTTTATGTTAAATAGTATATCTGAATATATGATATGATTCCTCAAGATAATAGAGGATAATAGTTTACTCCTGGGAATTCCCCTGGGACAATTTGGTATCTTAGGCGTGTGAGCGTCTTTTTAGCTCGCTCTCGCTCGCTTTGCGTGCTTGCATGCGCACTTTGGACCTGTGGCGAACTGCTTTCGGCTTCCGTTGCGACGTTCTGATATGTTTTTGGTGTGCATTCCGGTTGTTCTGGCGGCTTGACGGGTTAGCGTCCTAGAGGCGGGACCGTTTTTGTCGTTGGTTATACCGGTTTCACTCGTTTTTGGCCTATTTTGGCTCACTTCCGTGTGCATCCTGATAAGTGAACTCTACGGCACATATTGGGGGGGAGGTATGATGGCTTACAACAACTTTTGTGCGATTTTTATGAGTTATTTACAATTGTTTTAGTCTTCATCAACTCATAGTATGGCCTCAAACAGCTTATTTCTTCAAAATATGTGCGGATTCACTCCCTTTTTAGAGCTTAAAAAGAGTTGATGCACCTCCTCAACTTCGATAACTGGGCTTCTGGATGGTTGTGAAAAGTTATTTTACTTATTTTGGATATATTTTACCAAACTTTACCAGTCCTCATCAATTCTTGGAGCTTTGAGACCTTTTTGAGCCTTTTTGGGAGCTGCATTCACTCCTTTTTGGTCCATCAACCCTGAGTTTTAAGAGTGGATCAAGCTTCTAGACTTCAATATGGAACTTTTGAACGATATTATTATTTTATTCTACTCAGTATGGATATTATTTACCGTTCTCAACAGTTCTTGAAGGTCTACAGCCCTTTGGTGCCCTTTTTGGCTGATGCATGCACCTTTTTCAGCCCCAAAATAGCCCTTTTTGACTGAAAATGGACTTTTCAGACTGCCAAATACTTATTCTGGACAGTACACACGGTTTATCTTTCAAATATGGACCTTACTGAAAAGTTTTTATCAGTGTATGGAGTTATGGGACCTTCTGGGAGCTATTTGGATACTTTTGGCTGCAGCATGCACTCTCCATCCACACCTAGCACTTGAAAACTGTGTCGCGGAGCCCTGGCGAATTTTCTAGAAATGGACAGAAGTGAAGTAAGGACTACGTTGACAACATAAAAAGTACTTCTTCAACTCTGTTTTCACTTCCAATAGTGTTACAAGCAACCTCAGCAGCTGGCAGCAAGTGTGCTTTCGACTGCTGAACATACATCCACTTCCAGCCCCCTTAACACTGTGGGCTATTTTTAGTAACCTACCAGCATATGGCCATACCCTTTGGTATTGGTGACACGTACAGACGACAGTGGTGGAAGCAGGGCTTTGACAAGTGGGTCTACCTTCCTGGACCTCTTCAGCAACCTGGTATTCCATTTGACGGCTTCCCTCCTTCACCTTCAGTGTCCCCCACTACGTCGGACGACGAAGAGGACCCGTTCACACTTCCTGAAGGTTTCCAGCCCCTACTGTTACCTCAACCTCCACAACAGAACTAGCCTGCCTATTTCCAGATATGCAGCCGCCCTACGACCCATACGCCGTACCCCCGTCTCCATTCACCTTTCCACCCTCACTTGCTGCTGGCTCCTTTCCACCCTCCACCACCGGACCTGCAGCACTCATGGCCCCAGGACAGCCCAGTCCCCTGCCATATCAACCACCTCAGGTCCCCCTCGCAGACCCCCGCCTTACTCCACTCAGCCCTTACCCACAGCCACATCCCTCAGGAACCGTCCCGGTGTACCACACCCCAGCAGCAGTTCCTGGACCGGTCCCCGCTGTACCATGGACCTGGTCTGGGGGTTTCCCCTTCGGGGGGGTTCCCTCCCCTTACGCCCCTGCACTTCACTCCCCGGCTCAGACGCTGCCGGGGACTGCTAGGAGTGCTGAGGAGGCGGCACGCTGGCTGGCGTATCGTCGGCAGGAAGAGGCGGCGGTGCTGGCTGCGTCAGGCTTGCAGGTGGGAGCTCAGGCCACCTATGGTGCTGGAGGGGTGCTCGCAGAGCGCCCCGGCACGGGCTACCCAGCAGGGGCCTTTCGTACCACTGGAGGGGTGCACGCAGAGCACCCCGGTGAGGGCTTCCCTGCAGGGGCCCACGCGACGAACGCTGGAGGGGTACAGGAGGATGAGCCGGAAGAGGAGCCTGTCGCAGACAATCCCTGCCCTCACGATGAGTACCTGAGAGCAGGGGGCTACAGTGACGTAGACCCCGACAACCCATTTGGCCGTAGTGCTGGCGAGGAGTCTGCGTATGAGTACGAGGCGGACCCCAACGACTACGACGAGTATCTGCGGGCGGGGGGCCACAGTGACGTGGACCCCAACGATCCGTACGGGGAAGGGCAGCGCTGGGACGAGGTAGATGACGACGAGGAGGAGCAGGAGGAGCTGGTCGTCTCCATCACTGCGTCAGCCTCAGCGCAGCGCGTTGTCACTGTTGGCGTGGACGAGACGTCCGCAGCACCGCCACAACCGCCTGAAGTGTTCGTCTCGAACAACGCAGGGCGTCGGCGGTCTCGTCGTTCGTCGGGACCGGGGAGCTGGGACGAGCGCAACCTACCTTTCCGCGAGGAGTCCGACTCCAATTCTGGCGGGGGCTCTTCGTCCGCCTCGCAGACGTCCTCGTCGAGGTCATCAAAATCCTCGAGGTCGTCTAAGTCGGGCAGGAGCGGGCAGAGTGACGGACTTAGTGACCGTGCCCGCAAGCATCGCGACGCCAAGGAGAGGAAGCGGAGGCTGCGGCGTCGAGAGCGTGACGAAGGGCGGACCCTTACCCCTGCAGCCCTAGCGGCCACCTTCAGGGAATGCCTGAAGGAGTTCCACAGCCAAGGGGGGGGCACACGGTCCGCTCCTGCAGACCCCACAGCTGAGACCGCCAGTGCAGACCCCCAGGCCGGGGTTAATTCAGTCGCTGGAGGGGTGCCCGCGGAGCACTCCGGCGCGGATCCTCCAACGGGGGTCATTTCAGACGCTGGAGGGGTGCACGCAGAGCACCCCGGCGCAGACCCCCCAGCGGGGATCGCTTCGGTTGATCCGCAGCTGGCGGAGGGCGGGGGGGAGATTCACCCGCAGCGAGCTGGTGTTGCCCCCCTGACCGCGGTGGTGGCCCCCGATGTGGGGGTGCAAACTGGGCAGCCCGGCGGCAGAGGAGGAGCTGGAGTCAGCAACGGGGACGTGACCCTGCAGCAGACGGCGGGCAAGGGCAGCGCCACACGAGAGCGCGAGACCGTTGGCTCCCGCCAACTGGCCCGGCTACGAAGGCAGTCCCTGGAGACGGTGGTGGTTCTCGGGTCTGGTGAAGGAACCCCTGCTGACCACACCCCAGGCACTGACTCGACAGCTGCCGTTCGACATGTGAACTTCCGTGAGGCGAACGGGACCCCTGATGGTCCTGGTGGAGTGACGCCTGGCGGGCCCTCAGCGGAGCTGCCTCCCCCTGCACATGACCCTGCTGTACCAGCACTTGGAGGTGGCGATGGGGGATGTGCACCACCTGGACCTCCGACAGCTGCTCCCTTGCCACCCGCGGTGCCACTCCCAATGCCCAGTGGGCCACCGCCACCTCCTCCTCCTCCTCCACCTGGTAGCACGCTTGCGTTACCAGCACCAGAGCATGATGGTGGAGGTCGTGATGGGTCACCAGGGAGACCTCCCCCTCCCCCTCCGTCTGGTCGAGGTGGGCATCGAGGGCGGGCCCTACTGGCCACACGAGATGGCCACACTCTGTGGGTACCGCAGCCTTGGGGGACACTGGATACCTCGGACTCGGAATGCCGACGGCTACGGTCAGATCGGCTGCAGATGGTGGCCTTGACCTCTTCTACAAGGCTATCCTCTTGCTGGGGGTATCACTGAGGGAGTACCTTGACATGGGGGGCACTGTGGCACAGCCGCCAGTCATGCTGATGACCCCGGAGATGGAGACGCATGCGTGGGTGGTGGACCGGGGCGTGGTGGACGCGGCCCTTCTGGCATACCGCAGTAGGCCTGCGGGCTCAGGACACCCCCGCCCGGAATGGAAGCACGTCTCCAGTACCCCTGAGTCCGAGATGCACCTCCTGGATCCCGACTGTCTTACAGCATGGGCCGAGGTGGAGCAGTCGGAGTGGTATCGGCAGCTGCAGTCACGGTCAACTCCTACGCCGACTCCAACCCCGCCTCCATCTGATGGTCGAGCCCATTTTCTAGCTCTGACGGCAGCCCCCACCTCTGTGCATCATCCGACGACCCCCGCGCCTGCGACGGCTCCGACTAACCTTGGTTCACGTCACCCTCGACCTCATCTTTCACCTAACGCAGCAACCTTTACCCCTGCAGCTACTTCATCGTCCACCGCGGGAGAGCCCAGCAGCCGTGACCTCATCGGCGAGCAGAAGGTGGAGGACGCGCTGCTGAAGCTCGTGAACAAGCTGCCGAAGTTCCCTTCAGAAGGGGATTTGTCCGAAGACGACAAGGTCAACCAGCTGGAGGCCTTCTCTCGAAAGGTCCAGAACTTACTGGACAACAAGCTGGTGATGAGGGCGTGCCGCCAAGCTAGCTGCACTGGTGAGGGATACATTACCTCCGTCCCTGACATCATGTGGATTGTGGCGGAGGAGTGTTTGCGAGGTGAGCAGCGGGAGTTTGTGGAGAAGGCCGCGGGAGGTGTCGGCACGTCAGCGGGGTGGATACAACGGTACGCTGACGCTGACATATTCTTCGGGGACCTGGCCCTCAGCCTGCTGGCCATCGAGAAGCTGCAGAAGCTGCGTGATGGACTCACCCGAAGACAGTCGAGTAAGGAGACGGCCAACGCTTACCACTCGCGACTGTCTGCGCGACAGCGCACCGTGAACTTCCTGGCCAAGGTAGTGCCTGGTTGTGTGCCCGTCTCCGACGAGGATTTCGGCCACCACTTCTGGCGGGGGTTGGTGCACCACAGCAAGGTGGGGCTGGAAATGAGGAGGGTGAACCTGGACCTCAATGATCCAGGGGAGTGGGAGGATCGGGCACGTGCTGAAGGGCACAGCCGAGGCGTTACCTCGGCTGTTCTCAAGGTGCTCGAGTTCGCCAGTGACATCGAGGCGAGCAAGGCATCCAAGGCGGCGGACGCAGCCAGCAGAAGAGCCCCAGCACCTTCTGCACCTTTCTGGCAGCAACGTCGAGGACGTGCCCTGAATGCACTGACGGAGTCTGAGCTCGATCTGGCCGCGGCA
Organism: Cymbomonas tetramitiformis; assembly: GCA_001247695.2. Lineage (NCBI taxonomy): Eukaryota > Viridiplantae > Chlorophyta > Pyramimonadophyceae > Pyramimonadales > Pyramimonadaceae > Cymbomonas > Cymbomonas tetramitiformis. Next base: position 34,080 of record LGRX02028356.1, read on the forward strand.
TCCACACCTCCTCCTCCACCTGGACTGCCCCTTCCTGGTGCTCCACCTGGCCTCCCGGCTCCAGAGACACGGGAGTGCTACGCGTGTGGAAGGCGTGGACATCTGGTGCGGGATTGCAAGGACGCGGCCAAGCTGGCTGCGTGGAAGGCGAACGCTCCTAAAAGGTTGTCTCGAGACAGGCGGCAGGTGGCCGCTATGTTCTTCGCCATGGCACACGACGAGGACATCTCGTGGGCACCGGCGGAGCTGCGGGGAGAAGTGGAGGCCCTTGCAGCCGCAGACGTCAACGCTGTTCTAGAGTTGGCGGCTCTCACTGATTGTACGGATCTGGTGGAGGGCATCATTGAGGCGCAGCGGGCGTCCCCGGCAGCCGGCGAGTTGCCGGCCGACTCGGATCGGCAATAGGGTCTGAGGACCCTTTCGGCTGAGGGGCCAGAAAGTGACACTGGACGTCGCTCTCTTGCCGAAGCCCCTCAACCGGCTCCCGCAGCGGCGGGGGTAACCCCCATCATCGACGACCCCATGCCTGAGCACTACTCCGTACTAGAACCCTGGGCCTACGAGGGTATCTACAGGCCCTGCTTGGCCGCAGTGTCTGACCGTTTGAATGCTTGGCACTTCAGGCGGCCAGTGGGGGCGCTTTCCATGGAAGTGTTGATGATGCGACTGCGCAAAAGCCTGAAGCGCAAGTCGACGACGGGGATCCGTACTGCACTGGAACGGATGCAACAAGGTCGTGGCATGAGGTCGTCTGCCGCGCCAGCTCGGAGGTACAAGAGACGGTGCGAGCTGGACAACTTCAGGAATGAGGTGGACCTGATGTGCCTGCAGAAGCAAGCCCCGGCCCACCACACTCCGTTGGGCACGCTGCCACTGCCGACGCGGCAACAGCGCATGGTCGAGCACGTGTCGGCACTGTTGCAGGGCCCTTCGAGGTCACGTGGGATGTGCAACGACTCCCAGCAGGTTCGGGCACTGGACCTGGCGGAGACACGGGCCCACGATCTATCCCTTGCGTGGGACGAGATGACTTCGGCGGAGCAGGCTGACGCCCTGCAGCAGGATGCCCCGATAGGGCACCGCGCGTCGGAAGCGGAGGGCCTTCTGCGCTGGCGCGGCCGACAGCGTGGGATGCCGGCGGAGGAATTGCTGGCCGTCATGGACTCGCCCCCCTACCCTTGGGCTACGGGGGATGTTGGTGGAAACTCCGTGGGAGTGCCCGCGGCTTCTGTTTCGGCCACGGGGACCATCCCTGGCACAGGGGGGGACATCCCCGGGATGCCGGATGCATGGTGCAGCTTGTACAGGGTGCACCAGTACCGTGAGAGGCAGTCGGCGGTGACTCCTGCAGAGGTGAGAGCGGATCTCTTTGGCGAGCAGCCGGAGCAGCAGCCAATTGAGGTTACACCGCCCGATGCCGTGACTCCTGACGAAGTACTGGAGGGTGGACCAATGAGCGAGTCTCCGGAGCACCTGGAGGACAATTTGACCCAGCAAATGGCTGCAGACAGGGGCCAGCAGCGGAGTGCAGACCCGCCAGCGCCGGACGCTGGTGGGGTCGAGGACAGCATGACCCAACAGCTGGCCAAAGCTGGGGCCCCAGAGGAGATTCACGCACTGAATACTCACCCCCTGCAGGAAGACACTGAGGAAGAAAGCATGCGCAGTCACCCACTGACGGAGGATGATGACGACGACGATGATGGTGATGAAGCGTGTGGGGGTGACAACGACACGAGCATGGGTGTCGGCCGTTGCAAGCGCATCCTGCGTGACGGGGGTGTGCTGTGGGCATCTCAGCTCGCTGCGGCTCATGATGAGGAAGGAGCGCTGCTGTTAGTCTTCTACGCGTATCTGCGTGGCAAGCTTGTCAAGGTACTCGTGGACTCCGGTGCCTCGGACAACTTCGTGTCTGAAGACTGCGTACGACGTTGTGGCCTACGCGTGCGGCAGGGCCCGCAAATGAAGGTCACACTAGCGGACGGGTCGGTGAAGACCACAGGGGCTGTGGCCTACTCGAAGTTCACGGCCCCCACCGCAGCGGGCTCCACCTATAATGAGTCGGCCATGGCCATGCGGGTGTTGCCACTCGGGATCCGAGTGGATGTGGTGCTGGGGGGGAAATGGTTGCGTAGCCTTTCTCCCATCATGCTGGATTACGCCGGTCACGGCTCCGTGTCCTTCGCGCGCAGAACGAAGGGGGGGGGTAAAGAGCTCGTGACCATCGCCGGCTGCAACCCGGGTAAAAGTGCTGGTGGACGCGGAGACAACTGTGCTGGACTCATCGATGAGGTCTTCCTGACGGCTGTGCAGCTGCGTAAACACCTCCTGTACGCAGAGACTCAGAGGCTCGCGGGCGACGCCTCCGCTCAGCCGGCGTGGCTTATGATGGCGCGCAGGGACGGCAGCGAGCACGATTCGGCCTTCGCTGCTACTGCAGCCGGAGATCATCCCGACGCGGAACTCCTCGCGGTCGAGGCCGAAGCAGTATGCCTCTCGGTGGACACTGCAGCTGATGCGAAGCCTGTGGCCAGCACCCAGGTGAAGCTGGAACCCCCGGATACTGGGGGCACCGCCAAAGACATCCCACAGGACACGAGGGACGCCAAGGTGGCACCCCGCTGGAAGGAGAAGTTCCGGGCACTCTTCGAGGAGTTCTCCGAGGAGCTGCGTGACGCCCTCCCCATGATGTCCAAACTGCGGCGGTCGATGGAGGATGAGGCCAGAGTCACCCTTAAGCCAGACAAGGAGGGAGGACCTCCATTTCGCCGTCCCTACCGCATGTCTGTGGAAGAGCTTCGGCAACTGCGGGAACGCATCGAGCAGCTGGTGGAAAAGGGCTACATCAGACCCTCATCCAGTCCTTACGCGGCACCATGTCTCATGGTACCCAAACCGGGCCAGCCTAACACGCTGCGCCTGGTGGTGGACTACCGCCAGCTGAACTCTCAAACAGTGAGAGATCGGTACCCGCTGCCGGACATTCAGTTGATGTTCGACGAGATGCAGGGTGCCACCCACTTCTCCTCCTTCGACGCCGTGGATGGATTCTGGCAAGTCCCCATGGCTGAGGAAGACGTGGAGAAGACAGCATTCACCACCCAGATGGGCTCCTACGAGTGGCTGGTGATGCCACAGGGATTGCAGAATTCCCCGTCACAGTACCAGCGGAGGATGCAGAGAGCCTTAGGACACTTACCTTTCGTCCGAATCTTCATCGACGATGTGGTGGTGTTCTCGAAGGGTGGAGTCCAAGAACACTACGACAACGTCCGTACCTTCCTTCAGACCTGTCGCGAGAAAGGAGTATACCTCAAGGCCTCTAAGGCGCAGATGCTGAAGGAGTCTTTGAGGTTTCTTGGGCACACCCTGTCCAGCGAGGGCTGCAAGCCGCAGCACGACAAGGTGGCGGCAGTGCGCGACTGGCCGGCGCTGGAGAATGTCACTCACGTCCGGCAGTTCCTGGGCCTAGCCGGTTATTATCGTCGGTTCATTCACTGTTTCTCCGACATCGCGCAGCCCCTCACCATGCTCACCAAGAACGAGGTGGAGTGGAGATGGGGCCCTGAGCAGCAGTGGGCCTTCGAAGAGCTGAAAGCAGCACTGGTGACGCCCCCGTTCTGGCCCTGCCGAACGTGAAGGCCGCAGCGGACGGATCAGCCCCCTTCGTGGTGCAGACCGACGCGAGTGGGGTGGCGCTGGGTGGAGTCCTGATGCAGGACTGTGGTGAAGGACTTAAGGTGATAGCCTACGAGAGCCGGCAGTTCTCCGCGGCTGAGCAGAACTACCACACGGGCGAGAGGGAGCTCTGCGGACTTCACCACTGCACCACGGTGACCTGGCGGCACTACCTGATCTTCACCGCCTTCAAGCTGCAAGGCGACCACCGGCCACTGGAATGGCTGATGGAGCCGGGGAGGGAGCTGAGTCGGCGGCAGGCACGATGGTACATGGATCTCGTGGAGGTGGGGGTCCCCCGCATGGAGTACGTGAAAGGGGCCCTGCTACTGGTTCCAGACGCCTTGTCACGGCGACCCGACTACTCAGCGAAGACACCTCGGGAGGGCTTGAAGGAGGCCGGCATTCTCGACGCTAAGTCGGACCTCCCGAAAGACCCCCTCTCTGTGTTGGACACCTCCGACCTCTTTGAGGAGGGCCCAGCCTTGGGCACCCTGACCCAGCTTGCTGAGGTGAACAGCTGGTTGGACGCGGTGGACACTCTGCAGCTGGCGGAGTTGGCTATGGAGTCCCAACTTGGTGCCAAGGAGCTTCGAGCCCCGCACCATTGCGAGGACCTCCCAATAGAGGTTGCAGCGGGTGCTGGGGGGGTGCAGACGCAGCACCCTGGCGCGGATCTCCCCACGGAGGTCACATCAGACGCTGGCTGGAAGGTGTGCAGATGCAGCACCCTGGCGCGGATCTCCCCACGGAGGTCACATCAGACGCTGGAGGGGTGCAGATGCAGCACCCTGGCGCGGATCTCCCGACGGAGGTCACATCAGACGCTGGAGGGGTGCAGATGCAGCACCCTGGCGCGGATCTCCCGACGGAGGTCACATCAGATGTTGAAGGGGTGCAAACTGAGCACCCCGGCGCGGACCACCTGACGGAGGTCACAGCGCCCCCCACGAGAGGGGCGACGCTGGCGTTTCAGCGTGCTTCCCTGAAGAAGAGTACAAGGGCTCTTCGGGGGGCCTTCAAGTCCCTTCGCGCAATGGGACGGTCCAAGCTACCAGGAAAGGCGGCATTGGAAATGCCAGCGGAGGCCTCAGAGCAACCTTGTGGCGTGGTGGCCTCACGCACCCGGTCAAAAACTGGGTTACCTCCTGCGGGAGGGACGTCGGGGTGCCAAGCACCCATAGCGCCTGCACAAACTCCGCCGCAGGTGTCAGCCAAGGTCCCTATGGAGCGCCCCAGCGGCACGGTGACCTCTCGCTCGCGGTCGAACACCAAATCGCCGCCCCAGCAAGAGGCAGCAAAGCCGGCGACACCTCCGACGGTGGTTCTGACTGACGCCCCCAGGACGAGGAAGCCCCCTGCGAAGAGCGCGTCTCAATCGCGGAGGGAATCGACGGGGCGGTTGCACCAGGCATTGTTCGAACGGCTACAGTCGAAATACGGGAAGTTCGACGTGGATGCCTGTCGCGGACCAAAAGGCCGCGGTCAGCTGGTGGACAAATACTGGGAAAACTGCCTAAAGGAGCAGTGGAGAGGACTTCACGTGTGGTGCAGCCCCCCACATGACAGCGACCATCTCACCATCGAGGCTGTACTCCGCACCTACGTGCATGAGTGGCGGCAAGACCCCGAGAACACCTCTGCAGTGTTCCTGCTGCCGGACCTACAGTCGCGCATGCCGCAGTGGAGGAAGCTTTTCAGACGCGCGGGGATGCGTATTGAGGAGGTCATCCCCACACATGACTATCAGGGGAATCCCACCCAACTGTTTAAGGGAACAGATGGAGTGCTGCAGGACCTCCCATGGCCGATGCTGGTGGTGTATGCTCCACCCTCGAGGTCAAGACCGCAGAGGATTCGACACCAGCGAGTGCCCCCGCCAATTGTTGATGCAGGCAAGGCGTCAAAGATGCGGGACGCGCAGGGCACAGTTTTTGGAGGAGAATTCCTTGAGGCCCTGCGGGACGAGTACAGCCGAGACGGGCCCCTTCGTACTCTGCGGGAGCAAGTACAGTCAGCTCCCCATCACAGCACGAAGCACTTCTGCATTGTTGGCGAAGTGCTGTGGCGGGTAGCTGCGGAGCACTACCAGCTGGTCCTGGGTGAGGACTCACCCCTCCGGGAGATTGTGTTCCGCGAAGCCCACGACTCCCTGGCAGCGGGTCACACAGGGCGCGACAAGACACTTGAAAGGGTTCTTCGTCGATTCTGGTGGAAGAACGCCTCGGATGATGTGGGGGCTTGGGTGGCGTCCTGCCCCACTTGCCAGGCTGTGAAACCCCGATCGTCATACCCTGATGGACTGCTTAACCCGCATTCGATCCCGTCGCGAAACTGGCAGGACGTGGGTGTGGACTTTGTCACCGGTCTACCTTTGACCGAGCAAGGGAACGACGCGTTCGTCGCCTTCACCTGTAAGCTCTCGAAGATGGTCCCCGTGGTCCCCATTAACTTCGGGGACAGCTCAGCAGCCACTATTGCTCGCATCTACTTCGACACCGTGTGGAGGCAGCATGGCGCGCCTATGAAAATTGTCAGCGACCGGGACCCACGCTTCCAAGACGCGTTCTGGAAAGAGCTGATGCGGTTGATGGGGGTCAAGGTGGCAATGACCACCCCTTACAATTCCCGATCTGATGGTCAAGCGGAGCACACCAACCGGGTCGTGGAGGATATGCTTCGCTCCTTCGTCGATGATAGTCCGGAGGACTGGGACCTGTACGCCACCAACGTCGAGTTTGCTATCAACGACTCGCGCAGTGACGTAACCGGTTTCACCCCCTTCGAGTTGTGCTATGGTGTGTCACCCATGTCACAGCTTGACATGTTTCTAGAAGCTGCCCAGTCTACCGATGGGCGACGCAAAGGAGGGGTGGGGACTGCACATGAATGGGCGTTTCGTTTTTCGTCGCAGCTGCGGGACGCGCGGGGTAGACTGGAGTTGGCACAGCAGCGGCAGCGAGATCTCTTCGATCAGCGCCATGGGCAGCGGGAGTATGCGGTGGGGGACCTCGTCTGGGTGGAAGCCAAGCACCTCACGGAGAAGCTCATGGACAGGTCCCTTTGCAGGAAGCTCAGCAAGCGCTGGCATGGGCCGTTGGCGGTAACGGAGCGGTTCTACAGTGACATGCAGGCAGGTCTTCCGGAGGCAGACCGAGGTGCTCCGGTGGCTTATCGACTGCAGCTCCCCCCACGCTGGCGTATACATGATGTGTTCGCACAACATCGACTGAAGCCATACGTGGGAGGGGCAGATGCGTTCGCGTCACGCCGACATACAGCCAGCAATCCCAGAGGCGGTGATAGTTGATGGACAACGCGAGGCCCATGTGGATCGCATTCTGGCTCGACGAGTTCGCATCTCCCGAGGAAAGGAGATTGTGGAATGGAAGGTACGCTGGACGGGCTACTCAAAGGCCCACGATTCGTGGAGGACTCGAGACAAGCTGGAGCGTGGAGCACCTCTGCAGCAGCTTAAGGACTTTGAGACCGAACGTCTGGCCATGGAGGGCCAGGTACGTGACGCTGCATTACGTCGTCGAGAGCAACGCCGCGATACACCCAGTTCTGCTGCGGTGGCGTCAGGTGCCTCTTTAGCCTACCTGTTGGTGAGACCCTGGGAGGAGGAGTTTGAGAACCCCACCGACGAATGCCTTCCTTGGGAACAACGTGGAATGACGAGAGAGGGCGAGGTCACCTATGTCACTACCCTCGCTGCACTTGATACTCGGCCAGTACGGATATTGGTATTGTTCAGTGGAACAGGCTCCGTGGAAAAGGAGTTTGCCCGCTGCTTCCCAGCCTCGAGATCGGTAACTTTGGACGCTGACCCGCTTTGGCGGCCGACTCACGTGACGGCCATTGAGAGCTGGGATTATTGGAGGTATCCCCCAGGGTACTTCGACGTGGTATGGGCAAGCCCCCCTTGTACCCAGTACAGTCAGGCCCGCACCACTGGAGGTCCGCCCGATTTCGTTACAGCGGACGCGTGCGTACAACGCACCCTAGACATCATCGAGTATCTCCGTCCTCAACACTGGTTTGTGGAGAACCCGATGGGCCGTTACCCTGACGCCCTGCGTTTCAGGCCGGTAATGAGCCATTTACCGGCGCCCCTCACTTGCACCTACTGCATGTATGGGAAACGATACATGAAACCTACGTGTATATGGGCGAGCTCGCCTCCGCCCGAACCCTTATTGCAATGCTCTGCAGCGACTCCTTGTTCGCATCGACGTGCAACAGGAGTTCACCCTGATACTGCACAACTGGGACCGAGTGGTCATCGGAAGGGGATGCAGAAGTCACACGCAGTGTATCCAGTTCCAGAGGGTCTACTGCGGCATCTGTTCCAGCACTTGACTTTTGGAGGCACAGGAAGGTAAACGATGTTACGGCCATAACCCTTGGACCGAGTGCAACCTATCTACGGCAAGCAGAGTTTCGAAGGAGAAGACGAAGACTGAAGACCTGCCTTAGATATCGGTTGTGTGCGGTTGGGTGAATCCGGGATGAGCGTTGGCAGCGTGATCCTTGGTGAAGCCCTTCTGCCACGCTGATGAGCAGAGGAATCACGAGACCCCTGTACGCTATTGTATGTGTGATTATGCTTTAGTCGTGGTTTCAGGGGAAAGTCCACTCCTAACGGGGGAGAGTTGTGCCAGGAGGCACGACGTACCTGCTGAGACACCCATAGTAGGGGGGTCTGATTTCGATGAGAATAAGAGTAGCGAACTATTAGGGAAATTAGTGAGTGGATGTGACATTGCCTGAGCGAACAGTTGGGGAAAATAATATGTGAGCTCGGAGGAGAGAATAAAGAGAGGTAACAGAGTTGGTCTCTTGGACTTGGACAGCAAATGATATAACTCTTGCTGTCTGGGTTTATGTTAAATAGTATATCTGAATATATGATATGATTCCTCAAGATAATAGAGGATAATAGTCTACTCCTGGGAATTCCCCTGGGACATCACCACTCTGTCACAAAGCTGTCACGTCACCCAGTCGAACTCGGGTCGCGCAAGTAACAGTCGTGAGAGCACTGGTCGTGACAGCTGTCGCAACCACTACACAATTGACAGTCGTAACTGCTTACCAGGCTTGTCATACTGTTAATATCTTAAGAGCCTTACCCTCTACTTTGTTACACTGTTGCACTACAGGCGCGCCACACTCAAAGTTCCAGTGTTGTTCGAAACACTGTTAAGGGCTGTTCCATTTATTGTCGCGGGGAAGGGGAGGGGTAGGATATGGCACCGAAGCCCCCCACCGCCGGCGGACATCGATTTCTTCGACCCCCACCACCCCAGCGGACACTTTTCACTGTCAATTTAACCCCGGGGTTAAGCAGCTCACACCCACCCACCCAGCGGACAACACCTAGAGCTAGGGTCCTCCTTCTCCACCTTCTTCTCCTTTACCGCTGCATTCACCTCAGCCTTGGCCTTGGTTACTTCTGCTGGGTTCCCTTTAGCTCCCGCTGCTCTTCTGCCCTCCTCTGCAGATACAGGCTGGTCGGTGCTCGAGTCCATATACCCTGCTTCCTTAAGCCCTTCTCGCGCTGTCGCCTGCACATAGTCCGGTCGCCGTGAGGCAGCGTCCGGTACCACCAGTGTGCGTCCAGGCACGTGCTCCATTGCATGCACTCCTACTTCCACCAGATCTTCATACCACCTGGCCTGTCGTCGGCTGAGCTCACGTCCAGGTGCAAACAGCCACTTCAGTGGAGCATGGTCCTCCATCAGCCTAAACTCCGTGAAGATCAGGTAGTGTCTCCACGTCTGTGTGGTGCAGTGGTGAATCGCGGCCAGTTCTCGCTCACCCGCGTGGTAGTTCTGCTCGGCTGAGGAGAATTGCTTACTCTCGAAGGCTATGGGCTGCAGGCCCTTGCCTAGATCCTGCATCAGCACGCCGGCTAATGCCACTGCGCTCGCATCGGTCTGCACAACAAAGGGGCTGGTGCCGCGATGAGCTGCTTCCTGATCGGGCAAGATCAAGGTCGGTGCAGTGGTAAGGGCGGTCTTGAGCCGCGCAAACGCCTGCTCCTGATCTGGCCCCCATTCCCAGGGCACCAAGTTCTTGGTCAGCTTGGTGAGCGGGTGCGCCAGGTCAGAGAATCCCTGGATGTACCGCCTGTAGAACCCAGCTAGTCCCAGGAACTGTCTCACGTGCTTGACCGTCTCCAGCTTGGACCAATCCTTTACGGCTGCGACCTTGTCTTGCTGGGGTCGGCATCCTGCACGATCGATGACGTGCCCGAGGAATCGTACTGAGCGCTTGAAGCACCTCAACTTCGATTCCTTCAGTCTGACTTTATTTTGGCGACAGACCTCCAGTACTTGCTTCAAGTGCCCGAGATGCTCAGTTGGGTTGCGGCTGAAGATCATGATATCGTCCACGAACACTCTTACGAACGGGAGGTGTCCTAGGTAGCTCTGCATCATACGCTGCCAGCAAGAAGGACTGTTCGACAACCCCATGGGCATAACCAGCCACTCATAAGCTCCGAACGGCGTAGTCATCGCCGTCTTCTCGGTTGCGTCCTCCTCCATGGGCACCTGCCAGAATCCCCACAGAGCGTCCGCGGTGGAGAAGATGGTCGCTCCCTGCAGGTCATCAATGAGAGACTGTACATCGGGAAGAGGATAACGGTCCTTTATGGTAATTTCATTGATCTGGCGGTAATCAATTACTAGCCGTAGCTCCTTAGGATTCGAGGGCTTGGGTACCATCAAGACTGGACTGCCCCAAGGTGAGGATGAGGGGCGGATGTAACCCTTCGCCAAGAGCTCGTCCAGTTGTCCACGAAGTTGTCGCAACTCCTCCATGGACAGCTTGTAGCACCTCTTGTGTCGTGCGCCATCACGGTACTCGGGGTCCACGCGCAGCGGCGATTTGTGGTCGCGGTCCACGGCGCCCTTGGGAAGCTCCATGCCCACCACGTCCACATATGCCTTCTTCAGCTCCGCCAGCTCGTCCCATATCCATTGTGGGACTTCCTCAGCGTCTTCCTCGTCAGGAGGGGTTGGCTGAGCTGGGGTCTGCTTGAGCTTGGCTTCACCGCTGCCCCGCTGCTCGGCCTCATCGTCCTCACCACGGCTCCGCTGCTCGGCCTCGTTGTCCTCACCACCGCTCCGCACCTGCTCAACCGCCGTCACCACTGGAGCTGCAGTTGCCGGCGCGCGTCGTCTACGCTCTTTTCTCCTCGATGGAGCACCGCTATGCTCCCGCAACGCCTGTGCTGTCTTCCACAGTTGGTGAGCCTCACTCTCCCAATCAGGCTCCAACCCTTCTGCGTGATCGCGCGCAGCGTTTTCCCTGCGCTCTCGGGCGGGGCAACATCTGAAAAGCCTCCCATCGAGCTCGTACGGGGTATGGTCCCCAGTCCAGCACTGCCGGAGTGGCAGAAGTGGGGCACGTTACCGGGCGCACCGCGCAGACTAGCTCCTGAGCTGCGTCGTCCGCGTCGAGATCCTCCGAGTCTGAGGAGCTAGTGTCCGAAGCCAGAGTTGCCATGCTTGCTTCCGTGCCATCGCTGTCCCCGTATTCCTCGCATGAGGTCTCCTCCCCCCCCTTAGGCTGGCGACGTCACACTCCGATGATGAAGAGGAGGAGGTCTCTGACAAGGCAGCAGCTGCTTCCAAAGGAGAGTTGGGGTCGTCGGAGGCTTCCGTCTTGAAGGTCCCGTCAGGCGCCAAGTACATGATGTAGGCCTCCTGCCCGCTGTTCTTCAGTGCTCGCAAGTCCTTCCTAGCTTGCTTGGTGCTAATTAGCTGAGCCTCCACTAGGCTCATAGCCTGGTCCCTCTCCGAGTTCGAGGACCCCGGATTGCACCCCGCAATGACTACCTTCTGTGACCCATGGCCAAACCGCACACTCCCATACTGTGCATAGTCAAAGGTGATCCGCCGCTGTGCTCGTAACCAGTCACCCCCCAACACCACGTCCACACCCAAGGATAAGGGCATCACTCGCAGAGTCACCTGCTTGGCATAACTTCCTTTCCGCGTCTCCGCCGTGAGCTTGGGTCGAATGCAAGAGTTGGCGTCATAGACTGTGCCATCTGCAAGCTGCACTCGCATTGGTTTCTCATGGACTGATGGTTGAAGCTTGAGCTTCTTCGCAGTCTCTAGGGATGTGACACTGGAGAGCCGTCGCATTTCCCTATGCCGTCACAAAGTGGTCACATGCATAATTCAACGTTAGGAAGTTTTGAAAGTCACTAGAAATTAAGGGATGAATTCTAAGACAACGAAAAAAGTTGGTTTTGAAAAAAAAAATTGTGAGAAATATGGCCCGAAAACCGCTGTTTTCGGGCTGTTTTCTGCATTTTAGGCCTATTTTGGCTCAAATAGCCTTACGCCTACGGTTTAATGTCATGTTTGCGAAGTTTTGAAGGTTGCCTTACCCCATTACAACATATCCAAGTGTCACACAAAATATGGTTCTTGAAATTATTTTCATTTTTTGAGAAATATGGCCCGAAAACCGCTGTCTTTTCGGGCTGTTTTCCGCATTTTAGACCTATTTTGGCTCAAATAGCCTTACGCCTACGGTTTAATGTTATGTTTGCGAAGTTTTGAAGGTTGTCTTATCCCACCACAACATATCCAAGTGTCACACAAAAGTTGGTTCATGAAATTATTTTCATTTTTTGAGAAATATGGCCCGAAAACCGCTGTTTTCGGGCTGTTTTCCGCATTTTAGACCTATTTCGGCTCAAATAGCCTTACGCCTACGGTTTAATGTCATCTTTGCGACGATTTGAAGGTTGCCTTACCCCACCACAACATATCCAAGTGTCACACAAAATATGGTTCTTGAATTTTTTTTTCATTTTTTGAGAAATATGGCCCGAAAACCGCTGTTTTCGGGCTGTTTTCTGCATTTTAGGCCTATTTTGGCTCAAATAGCCTTACGCCTACGGTTTAATGTCATCTTTGCGACGTTTTGAAGGTTGCCTTACCTCACCACAACCTATCTAAGGCACAACAAGTTGTTTGAATGAAGAAATGATCTTCATTTGCCCGATAACTCGTATGTTTCGGGCTCTTTTCGGCTAATTTTCATAATTTCAGATATATTTTTGATAATAATGCCTTATGCCCTTGGTGTAATGATGCATTTTTCAGGTTTGGAGCTTAATTAACCCTTTAAGGCCACAATTCTAAGGCACAACCAGTTTTTGAAATAAGGCAAAACAATAATTTGCTTAAAAAAATGTATGTCACACCTTGACCGTCCGCCTATTTTCTTGAGGCACAAGAGGCACGAGAGAGGCACGGGAGGTGATCAAAATAGCAATCCTAGGATGCGTTGATGCTCCGCATCGGATAGATGATAATAATCTTTCCTTCCTATTCTGCGTTTGGTCATGATCACATCTACACACGCAATGTGGTGGGAATATGTAAGGCATTTTTTACTAGTGTCCACAAAGTACTCCGTGCACGTCTCTTCATCACGCCATTCCAAGAAGCGGCCTTCCACAGCATATTCCCCACACGTTGCATACACCCCTTCCCCCGCCGGGCTGTAGTAATCGTCCTTCATCCCCGCCGGATCTTCAACCACTTGCACTCCACCAAGCGCCTTCACTAAACAGTAGGAGTGCAAGTCATCTCCCCCAGATGGCCGTGCAAAAATGCTCCCCCGCGCAACCATCACGCCCATCTCATGCGCGGCCTCCGCCGCTTGACGTCGTGTTTGCCGGGCTTGCGTTGCCTCTTTCACCGTCAAAGTAAACGGCACCCACTCGTCCACATGGCTATTGTAGTGGCACCCCGCACTATCCGGGTGCGCCCGCTCGCACTGCGCATAGCAGTACTCACAATAGCACTGCCGGTCCCGCTTCAAACCCACCAGCAGTCCAACCCCCGCGCGCACGGAGTGCAACCGGAGGGTTCGGTCGACCGTGTCAAAAACCGGACCCGATTCATCCAGGTCGACTTTTTCCACTAGGAAAAAGAACCGCTTGCAAAACTGTGAGCCTCGGGACCATGTCGTGTCCTTAGGGTATTGCAGCCTTTCAATACAAAACTCCCATAAATGCCTGGCGCATGTTATTCCGCCATACCACCTGTCCGGGGTAGCCATCACCGCCAGACTCGCCTCATGCTTGACAATCACCCCCATTGCATCTTGCTCGCCTCGTGCGTGGGCTGTCTCAAATAAGTTGCGCTGGCATGGGATCCCAAGCCCTCTCACCCACTCCGCGCACATCGGACGGCCGCTCTCCATGACGTCCGCAAATGCCGTTCCGCACTTGTTCTGCACCGCGCTCCCATCCGCCCACTCGTGTACGAATTTCGGCAGCGGGATGCCTCTCTTGATGAAATAGTCCTTCACAATAAGCATGCGCATGTGTTGGATGGAGCGATGGCTATGTGGCATGTCGTCGCCGATGAGGTAGATGTAGTCCTTGATAATGATGGGGTTCTCCTCCGTGGACTGCACACCATCCACCGGGCCATATGCGTGTCTCCATATGACACAACACAAAAGTGAAGCTTGCTTCACAATCCAATGCAACGATTGGATGGCTCGCGGGATGTTGAGGGCATGGTTTTCGCTGAAATCAAATAGAAGGAGGGTGTGATCCATTGGCAAGTTCGCTTTACACTTATTGAACATGGTCATGGAGTGCTGTACCATGAAGCAATGGTAGGCGTATGGCTTCAGAAACGGACATGCCCGTCCGTCTACACCGTCCAGCTTGCCTATCCCCCAACCGTCCGGGGTTTTCAGCACAAACTTCCCCGTGCATACGCAGTTGGGAGACTCTGCAGGCGTGTGCCCAAGGAGTGCACTCTGCAGCTTTGCGAGGAGCTCGCCCACCGGGGTCCGCTTTTGAACGTATTGAACTCGGTGCTTGTTCTTGCCGTCCTCGTCGACCCCCACAAGGGCACTCTCGTAGGTGTCCCACCCCACCGGTGTCGGGTTGGACACCTCTGTCGCGCACAAACTCGGGTTCTGCAGCGGCCCGCAGTCTTTGCATGACTGGTCCAAACAAGCCAGCTCGTGAAAGTCTGCGCGCTCGCCAGATTCCAGAGTTCTCCTTGGACACAACAGGGAGGCTGCAAACCCTGAAGTCGAACGGGTCACCTCTGCCCGTCCACATACCACATCTGGGAACCCTGGAGGTGGTTTGCGATTGGACATGACGGCACGCTGTCCCCCAGTGTGAGGACAGCACTCCCTGTCCGGGCATACACACTTGGAGTGCAAACGCTCGTGTGCCCGCTGGTATGCGGTCACCGCCAACCTCATATCCTCGTGGTATCTACAGCAGCAGGAGATGGTGTCCTGTCTAGTGAGTCGTCGCACTTGCTTCGGTTTGTTCTGCTCGAAACACCGCAGCCCAATCTTGATGCCAGGCTCCTTCTTCTGGAACTTGCGGTACACCTCTAGTTGTGTCATTTCTAACCAGTGTTTGGGGGCCTTCTCAGTCGTCCCGTCAGGATGCTTCAGCTTCAGGACGTCCCGCTTGGAAGTTGACACACGTGTTATTCCAGGACTGAGCCAGAAGTCGTGGATCTTCGCAATAAACAGCAGCTCATTTGCCATTTGGTTAGCCAAGTTTCGATTCTTTCTAACCAGGCCTTCCAGAAGCCCACTTTGAAGCCTTTGTACAGTCCCCAAGCTCGCGCCATCCAGCAAATTGCGATGCCCCACTATCCCAGTAACCACAACCGGACGTCGAATGCCCAATACATCCGCGATCCTGTTCTCCATACCCCGTGCGGCTTCTCCAGACGCCATTGCAGCACCAGACAGTTGAGTGTCCTGGTTCTGATTGGTTCTGGTTGTTGCCAAAGCTGAAAAAGAATCCCGAAAACTTGACACCATTATCTGTCCAACGCTCTCCTCTGCGCTGGCCAAAAGCGTGCGCAAGAGATTTTGATTATCCGCGTTCAGTGTGCGTATGTAGTTCGCCAACGCCCCAGCTATAATTCCCGGCGAGTTCTGGAACACCGCGCCGATCTTCTTATCCCAGTACGACTGGCTTCCACGCGGGACCACTGCGGTTACCTCGGAAGCTTGTGCTCTACTAGCGTCCGCGCATGTTGCGGTAGAATCCAGTCTCAGGCATTTCTTAGAACGAGAAATCCTTTGGCGTTGCACATTACTCGCGCGACGTTTGATCGCAGTCGAAGTTGGCTCAGCCACCTCCGCGACCTGGTCTGCAAGCGGCGTTCCCGCACTTCCTGCCCCTGTATCACGCCAATGCGCTGCAAACTCCGAAATTTCTCTACTCAGCTCAATCCCGCGTTCCACATTCTCCTCCGCAATAGGATAGTCAGTTGGGAAATCTTTCGCCTGTTCACCAATGCTAGACAACCAAGGCAAAATATCCAGCAGAAAACCATCTGAAGACATGATATATCTCTTCTAATGTATGCCACTGATAAGCAGCCTTGCATTATTATCCGTTATGCTTTACATGTTTGTGTAGGTAGTGTTTCAAAAAGTAAACAATCTGAACTTTTGCTTTTGCACTTGGCATGTAAAAAAACAACACAAAAAACCGCCCGCGCGATGTTCCTAGTCACAGGAGGGCTTTCATCGCACGGGCGGTATCAGCTTCAGTGAATTTATAGTGAATTTATATTAGATCTTACAATTTCGACAATGCATGACACCGCCCGCGCGATGTTCCTAGTCACAGGAGGGCTTTCATCGCGCGGGCGGTATCAGCTTCAGTGAATTTATAGTGAATTTATATTAGATCTTACAATTTCGACTACACAAAAAACCGCCCGTGCGATGTTCCTAGTCATAGGAGGGCTTTCATCGCGCGGGCGGTATCAGCTTCAGTGAATTTATAGTGAATTTATATTAGATCTTTCAATTTCGACTACACAAAAAACCGCCCGCGCGATGTTCCTAGTCACAGGAGGGCTTTCATCGCGCGGGCGGTATCAGCTTCAGTGAATTTATAGTGAATTTATATTAGATCTTACAATTTCGACAATGCATGATACCGCCCGCGCGATGTTCCTAGTCACAGGAGGGCTTTCATCGCACGGGCGGTTTGACAGTAGAATGTAACTTTTCACATTGTGCACCAGAGTTCACCAAGCGCGACTCAAATTGCAACGGTTCAATTACCTAGGTATGCCTCGATTCGTGCGTGAGTGTGAATTCTGTTTAGGAGGCAACAAGAACAAAGCACAAGTGCGTTGCTGGTGGGGGCCAGATTGCGATTTGTGGTATATCACAGAGTACTCAGAGCATTGGGCGTGTTATCCTTGTGCTCAAACAACCTTCATAGATCAAGAGTCGTTGGACGACACCCCTGGTGTCAACTGGGAACTGATCGATAGATGAACATGTCGCGCCGCGGCGATAATGCGTCAGGGACCCAACGACCTACGATGAGACTCCAGCTAGCGCGTGGGGGTGCTTTGGTGGACCAGGGGGCTAATAATTCAGAAGCCTTCAAGCCAAAAAAGAAGCTATCATTTCCAGAGCATATCTGCGAAGTGGCTTACTGCTCACACTCTCGGGTTCCTGGAAGGGTGCCCGTACTGGACAAGAATTGCCGAGTTTGTGGGGCTTACTTCCACCGGGCATGTGGTGCGGGCGCAACCTACCCCGAGGAATGCGGACAGTGCGGAAGTTGGGTTGCCGACTTCTGTCTGTTTTGCGCCAAGGGTAAGGTGGATGGCTCACCACCCGGGCATGCATGCCGCAACTGCCATCGCAGCTTCCATGGGGTATGCGCCTATGGCTTCAAGAAGAACCCCGACGAGTCCTGGTGCCACCGCCCGGGTTGCGACGGCAAGATAGGGTTTCAGAGGAGGTGCAGGCCTCGCGAATATCCTGATGGGCTGATGGACGAGCTGAAGCAGCGCAACCAGGGCGGGTTTGTGCTTGATGGGCTGCTGAAGCTGCAGTTGCTGCTGGGGGGCAGCAGGAGATCGTGGGGGATCAGCAGGCTGCTGGTGAAGTTCCTGCAGAAGCTGTGGCTGCTGGAGCTGCTGCAGCTGGGGGGCAGCAGGGGATCGTGGAGGAGGAGCAGGGTGCTGGCGAAGTTGCTGCAGAAGCTGTGGCAGCTGGAGCTGCTGCAGCTGGGGGGCAGCAGGAGATCGTGGAGGAGGAGCAGGCTGCTGCTGGCGAAGTTGCTGCAGTAGCTGTGGCTGCTGGAGCTGCGGCAGCTGGGGGGCAGCAGGAGATCGTGGAGGCTGCTGGTGAAGACGCTGGGGGGCAGGATGGCAACGAGGTGGCGGAGGAGCAGCAGGGTCCGGGTGCTGCTCTGGATGCCAAGTCTCAGGCGATCCTGACAGAAGCGCTCGGAAGCTTTGGCGATTTGTCGGAGGTGGAGAAGGAGATGGTGGCACAGCTGTCTGGAACAGAAGACATGCCAGGTGAGGATACAGTCGACCAGGCACATGCGCCAGTCCTACTGTCTCTGCTCGCATTCTTTTAGGAAGAGCTTGAAACTGTTGAAAATACTGAAAAACACATAAGTTATTTTGGCACGCTGCAGGAGCAACTGTTCCTGTTCCTGTTGCTGAGGAGCAGCCGGAGATGGAGATCGCGGTGGATCAGCAGGGTGTGGCAGGTGGAGGTGCTGCTGCCGTATCAGCACCTTGCCCTTCAGAAGACCTGCAAGGTGAGGCTACTTGCGACCACCGGACATACTCTGCTCGCATTCTTTTAGGAGGGAAAGAGTAACAGCACGAAACGGGAAAAAAAAATGAAAAAGTGTAGTTTGTCTTGGCTGCAGGAGCAGCTGTTCTTGTATGTAGCTGTTACTGAGGAGCAGCCTGAGATGGAGAACGCGGAGGAGGCGCAGGGTGTGGCATCTGGAGGTGCTGTTGCCGTGGGGGGGGGGAGGAGGGCGCGGGTGCAGCGGCGCAGCCCGAGGGGGAGGCGGATGCGGAGTGGGGTTTCGCATGTCCCCGGGACTGGCGTGAGCAACTGGCGGAAAACGGTTTTTTTTGCGGACACCTGGAGGACCCGATTCCCGTGGCCGATCTCGTGAAGGAGTTCCACGCCGGGTACGTGAGCAAAGACGTGAAGTACAACTTCTCCAGCTTCAAGCAAGATGGTATTAAGGTCAACACGGTGAAGGACGAAAAGCGGCTCATCGGGAACATCGTGGAGGGCAGCCAGCTGGGGAAGCGGGTGGATTATATTGGTGGGGAGTTGATGAAGCGTCTGGAAGGCGAGGGGGGGTCGGGCACCCCCCTATATGCAAAGGGGGAGCTGGAACTACGGCAGGGGAACATGGCCAAGACCGTATTGATCACGCAATAAGGTGCAGGCAGGCAGGCGAACCACCGCGACCACGGTGCGTATGGGGTGCTGTTTGTCATGTCCGACTGCTACCAGTTTCGGGCGTACCCTGGTTCGCACTTGGCGGCGAACAAGTCGAGGGTGGCGTCCATTGAGTCGATCACCCTCCACCTACCGGCGAAGAGCGTGATCGTCTTCAACGGGAAGCTGATACACGGTGCGGTGGAGTACGTGTCCTCCGGCTGGGCTCGGCTATCAGCCCACTTGTACGTGGACAAGAAGGGGGTGCCGATGCCGGAGGATACCACCTGGCCCGTGAAGGGTACTTTCGGCTTGGATGTGTCGATCACCCCCGTGGACTCCCGGCTATTACTCCAAACTCCCCCTCCCCAGCCGTATTGGCTGACGGCGCTGTTTGCGGAGAAGGAGTTCAGCGCCGCGTGTCCCCAGGGCTGTCACGCCGTGGGACCTGAACTGGAGGCGCGCCTCACGCTCCGCAACATCACGCGTGGGGACACTGCGTTCGGCCGGGTGGTTGTGCATGAGAAGCACACCACCCTGTTTTGGATTGCGGGCTGTCCGGTGAAGCCACGGGGGGCACGTGCGGGCAATGGCCTGTGGGTATACGGCCCATGGGAGGTGGCTCCAGTGGAAGACGCATGGGGGCACGGCCCCCCCAACCGCAGGTTGGTTTTATTCAGGGCTGGGTGCATGAACAACAAGACGCCCACCCTGAATAAGAGCCTGAGCGTGGAGGCGGATCGCGAGGACATGGGCACGCTGTTGCTGGAGGCGGTGGCTGCTTTGGAGAAGGGCGTGCGCGGGTTGGCGATTGCCCCGGTGGAGGCCCTAAAACACCACACGAAAAGCTGTGAGGGGAAGTTCGAAGGGGAGCTGCAGCCCCAGCCTCTCTCCGCCCCTGCTGAACCTCCCCTCAACAAGCGGAAGGTGTGCCAGGGGCACGACGACAGATGCTCGGAAATATGTTTTTGATTGAACGTGCAAAGGTACACAATTCGGTTTTTATAATATACTGGATCAGGGCCAGATTGAGGTACAAACGATAATTCGGTTCCGAGTTCTGAAGGCTAAACACTTCTCAAGTGCTCTACTTATTCTTCACTCGTCACTCAGGTTGCAGGGTCAACCACTCG